>JAMYXO010000582.1:0-42384 GCA_033310375.1 Conus canariensis | reverse complement strand
AAACCCACACCCCCCAAACACCCCCCAAACACCCCCACACCCAATCATATTTGATAAATACATGTCAAAAAGTTTTTTTGAAAAAAAAAGGGAACAAAAAAGCAAGGGGAAAATAAACATCGCACCACTTTAACTGGCCAAATAAAAAATTTCTGTTGGAAACAAACAAAATCTTGAAAAAGTAAAAAACAAAAAGACAAAAGAGAAGTAACAACGCCCACACGCACAAAGGCTGCATAGGGCCCCCGCGCCCGCACACAAAAAAAACACGCGCGCGCGCCACAACACCCGCACATCAGAAGACCTGCACGACACACGAACAACACCACTCACAAACTGAACATTTGACAACTCCCGTTTGGAAGAATCTGAAGGGACAAAATGACATGCTATGTTTTTGACACGGAATGGGGAAAGTACTTTTAGAATAAATGTTTTTTTTCCCTTTGTTTTAAAATGTGGGGAGGGATGGAGATGGCGGACAGGAAAAAAGGGGTTTGTTTGTTGAAGAGACGTTTGTCGTCAGGGGAAACGTAAAGCCCTAGGAGGAGCGTAAAAACTGCAAAATTCAGAAAAAATAAGTGGTTTTTTCCCCAACAAACTGTTAAACAATGGTGCAATCTTATTCTATTTGCAGAAACAGGAAGCCAAGGAAATTGGCAGACCTGCGAAGATCCCTTTCTTCCTTTTTAAGAAAGGGTGAACACCGTAGTGCACCTTCTCGCCACTTTAATGGGGGGTGTTTCCTCAGGGGGACAGGGGGCAGGTTTTTTTCACGAAGCGGCCGGGGGGGAATAGGGGCGCTATATAAAAATAACCCCGGGCCTCTCCAACATGGAAAGCCGCAGGTAGCCCCAGTCCAAGGAGATAAGGCCCCACCCCAAAAGGAAAGGGAAATGGGAAGCCCACCCCGTGTGGATACGCCCTGACCTGCTCCAAGCCTTAACCCCCGCCATGGGTTAAATGGCAAAAGCACCAGCCTGCCCAAAGCGGGTGGTCAGCTACGGGCAGGTCCGGGGAAAAATTAGGACACCCACCATCAACGATTATGGTCATGCTCAGATACCTTGTTGTCATGGCGTCGTCCCTATCACGACAACGGGGAGGGAGGACCCGGGCCCTTTTGCCTCAAAGGGGCCCCCCAAAAGCGACCGGTGCCTCTTTTAACTACGGTGGGGGAAGGCGATGTCTACTCATGCGCTTTTCGACAAAAAACCCGGGCCGGGGGGGAGCGGGGGTTAAGGCGCGCTTTGGGGACCCCGTTTCACCGGGAGAAGACCGGGGGCTTAAATCTGGGGCCGGGTTACAAGTCGACGCATCCAGTTCAATCAAACGCAGAAGAAAAGAACTGGGACAAAAGAGGAGTTTATGTTCTCTTTTTGGAACCCTTGAAAATTGAAATTTTTTTGTAAGATTTTTGGGCAGACCAGCAGAAAGGGCCCTTACAGTAATCTAATCGGGAGAGTACCAACGATGTATCGGTTATGCAGTCGGGGTCAGTAATGTCTGACGGAGCCGTTTTCCCCGAATTTCAAAGTATGCTGATTGCATAATTACTGATTGTTTTTCATTGACAATTTTTCGTCAAAGAAAACCAAGATTTCTGGGGGGGATTTGGTGAAGGGTTTGGTGCGCGGCCCAAATACTGAGAGGGGGAAGATAGTCCACCAGTACATTTTGTGAGGATGGTTTCGTCTTTTCTTCTTTGAGTTGAAGTTTGTTTTGTGTTGTCCAAAGTTTAACTCTGCAAATACAGCTTTGATTATTTGAAACATTTTCTGAATTTGGGGATAAAAAATGATTGTACATTCGTTCATCAGCAAACATGTGATGAGAAACAGCATGTTGCCGATGATATCAAAAAGAGGCGCATATACATGATAACAGAAGGGCCCAAAGGACTGCCCCTTGGGGGACCCCAAAAGGGCTGGGCACTGGTTTAGGGGTTTTAAATCATGGCGAACAAACTGTGTTTTTTGAAAAATTGCCCAAAAAAGGAAAGAGTTTTTCCCGTGAATACCAAAACGATTGAAGAGGGCAAAGAATTTCATGATCGAATGTATCGAACGCGGCACCTGGGGCATGAAGTGTAATGTTTGAATTGGTTTATATTTGCCTTAAAAGTTTCATTGAACACCCTTAACAAGGCTGTCTTGTACTGTGCCCAAGCTCGTAGCCTGACGGAATTTTTTTCCACAAGGATGAGTTTTAAAGAGACTAAAAGGGGAAAAAAACCTTTTTTTCCAGGATTTTTGAGACAAACGAAGTTTAAAAACAGGGGGGTAGTTTTTTTAAACGTTGGGACAAGTTGGCTTTTTAAGCAATGGTTTACAACAGCATTTTTCAGACAACTGGGAACAAACCATAAACATGAAATCAAGATTTTGGGTAATAGTGGAAAATTTCATCACAACAATAAACAAAGAGTGTTGGAAGGGATAAAGAAAAAATTTTTTGGGGCTTTTGTAACATTTTTTCGGACACCAGATTCAGATACACATAAAAAAGAGGGGAAAGTGTTTGCCAACAAATTTTTCCCCATAAAACATGTTGAGGATATATGAGCAATGTGGTCGATGTTACCCCCCGATGCTTTTGATTTGTCAGAAAAAAAATCTGAAAAAAGTCTGGTAGTTCTTGTTGAGAATAAATGTTTGGGGGACAAGGTCATGGTTTTACCTACAGATTGCTGCGTTTTGTGTGTGTGTGTGTGTGTGTGTGTGTGTGTGTGTTGTGTGGTGTGGGGGTTGTTGTGGGTGTGTGTGTGTTGACTTTTTATTGTTTTGCATTATTTACATTTAAAGTATTTTAAAATTTGAAAAATCTTTTGACCATTTTTTTTAAACTGAAAAAAAATTTATAAGTATTGTTGTTTATCAAAGGGGTTTTATATGCTTATCATTTATTATGTGCATCATATCATCACCCATCATCACATCAACTTTAATGCTTCTTTAATCAGAATTTAGGTCTGACAGTGTTGTTTTTTTTTTGAAAATTCAAAAAATTAGCAATGGTGTGTGTGTGTGTGTTGTGTGTGTGTGTGTGTGTGTGTGTGTGTGTGTGTGTGTGTGTGTTTTGTTTAGTATGTGTTTATCTATATGTATGGGGTTTTTTCGTTTTAAATAAATTGATTTGTTGGGTTGTTGTTGTTGAGTTACCCTACTTTTTATTTTCGATTACCCTACTTGTTTATTGTTCATTGTTTTTCATGTTTTTTATTCACAAGTATGCTGTCAAAAGCACGTTTGTAATTTCTCAGAAACTGAATAAAAATGTATTCTTGTATTTTGTATCTTGTAAATAAATTTCTCTGCCCATCAAAAGAATGTGCCCATTTTTGTTTTCATTTAACGAAATCTATTGTTCTTAAAATACTTTTTTCGCTGTTTTGTTCCCTTTTGCCGTTTCTTTTTTTGATAACTGATGGTTCCGGGGTTTTTTTTTCTGTTTATTTGTGTTCTTTTTGTGCGTGGGTTTTAAAGTTGTGCGTTTTTTTTAACTGATTACAGGGTTCCCGATCGACGGTACTAATCAGTATGCCCTGTTTTAAGATTATGGGGGTTCAAGATAGAGAGGTGTGCGCGTAGCGTGTGGGTGTGTGGTGTGGGTGTGTGGGGGTTTTGTGTGTGTGTGGGGTGTGTGTGTGTGGCGCTCGCGCGTATTGAGGTTGGGGTTTAGTTGCTACGTTAGGTTAAATTCCTCAGGGTTAGGTAGAAAATTAGGCTAGGTAGGAGCCTGGGGTAGGACATCCCCAATTTCCCTTTCCCCCCCCCCATTCTTCCCCTTAAAAAAAAGGAGGGAAAGGGAAGCGGGGGGTTTGGGGTTTGTTCCCGATTTTTACCCTTTTGTTCTTTGGTTCTACACCAAAAGGGGGCGGGGCGGAAGGGTTGTTTTTTGGTTGTCAAGTCTGTGATTGTTTTTGGAAATTTTTGTCGGTTGTTCACGGCAAAATAGTCCCTTTGGTAGGTGTGTCAGCTCTGGGGGGGGGATACCTGCTCTGCCCAAATGTTGTTTTGTGTGGTGAGTAGAGTTCGCTTGATTCCGACCGGGCGGAATGCGTTGGGTAGCTTCATTCGGCCCTGGGTTCGCGGAGTGGACGTACTCTTGTGGGTGGGGCGGCAGCCCCGGTAGTTTTAAAAGGGGGACTTCGAGTCAATATTAGTGCCAGGCCTCGTCGGGTTTGGGTGCCCTTGGCCTGTGCTGAGTCGGTGTCGCCCCTTTTGCAGCCCCTGTCAGCCGTTGCAGAACGGGTTTTGGGTTGATCGTCTGTATGCCCAGGTTGGTGATTGTTGGGGTTCGTTGTTTTGTATTCGTTGTTTTGTCTTGTATTATGGCGAGTTGAACGTGTTGTCTCATGTTGCGTTAGTTGTATTGTGTTCTTTTGGGCGTATACTGGTTGTCGGGTTTTCTCTTGGTTTCGTGATTAAAATTTGTTGTCAGGGTTTGTGTTTTTCCCTCTTTTCGGTAATTCTCTAAGTAGTGTACATAGGGGTTCCGGGTTTTGATTGTCATGTGCAGGTTGTGACAATGGGGTTCGATATAATAACCGTTGAGGGGCTGATGAGAATTTTTTGGGGTTTTTTGGTTTTTAATTTCCGTGGGTTCAATGAGAAGGTAATCGGGGTGATTTGGTTGGGGATCATAATATGAGCGGGGTGCAGAGTGTCGGGTGAATCATAGAGGGTTTGATGTTTGTGTCAATCTCAATTGAAATGTGGGGTTCTTTGAAATTGATTAACGATTTCAAGTTGACCTGCCGCTTTGGAATCGGTTTAACGTGTAGAAAGGCCAAGGAAATTTGTGGTCGAGTGGTTTATAGGGGGTACGGTCGAAACCCATTAAACTTATATTGGTGTTTTTCCTTTCGTTAGAGCGGGGTTTCCGACGGGGGTCGTGCGCGTGCGACTGTATCTGTGGGACGCTTTTGGGTACGGGACAGTGAGTCCATAGGGTAAAGTTTTGAAATAAAGGACGTCTCACACTGAGGGTGTATGTTTTTGTGACAGATGGGGGTTTTGGGAGAAAGATATTTAGGTTGGGGGGAGGCAGCCCATTTATGTTTTTGTAAAGAAAAAAGAAGGGAAAGGAAAAGTTTAAGAGGGTAGCTTAGCTTATGGATAAAAAGGGAGGTGTGCAGCATGTAATATTGTATGAAGGGGGTTTGTTTTGACATAAAGGTTAACCACGGGGTTATCGACAAGGATGACCTGGAGTGAGGAAATTTTTGGCGAACAAACATTTGTTTTTTGATATATGGTTTAATTGACAGTAAAGGGGGGAAATAATGGAAAGGATTGTGGCTGCGAGGGGATTCTTTTTTGGAACGGGGTGGAACTGGGGAACCGCTAAAAATTATAATTTTTTTTTTTTTTTTTTTCCTCTGAGAGATGTGTATTACTATGGTTATTGTGTGGAGACTTTTCCCCTTGTAAAATTACCTTTTCCTAATTTTTTATATTCAAGGGGGGGCCCATGGAGTCCGTTTTGGGATCGCTTAGTTTTCGTTTCTTTTCCGAGATTTGGGTGTGTTCTTTATTTCATATGTAATAGCGTGGATTGGCTCAGAGAGAATATTTTTTTTCTGTGCTGAAAGGGGTTGGCAGGAAAGGGGTTTGAAAACCCCCATAGTGGTAATGGGTTGGGGGTGTGTCGAAATTCAAGGGGTCACTCTCATGCCCGAGGGGGAAGTAGGAAAGGGAGATGGGATTTAAAAAGTTTTCCCAAGTAGCCCTGTGTGCCTTGATGATCGGGTAGTACAACATTAAGGGGGGCCTACATTGTGCAGAGGTTTCCTGCTCCGCCTGAGGCTGGGGCCAGTCACCGCAGTTCTACTGCCGCGTGCCGGTGGTGAGGGGGCCTTTCCAGTGCCTTTTGTTTTCCCGGGAGAGGGAGACCACCCAGGCCGTCTGCCCTGTGGGGCTTCCCCCGTCCCGGGTACTTTTCCGGGGTTTTCCCCGGCATGGTTCCTGTCCCTTTTGGCGTCCTGTGAGAGGGCGCTGAAAACCAGGCCTTTTTTCCCCCCTTTGGTGCCCGGGGGGGGGGCCTTCAGGGGGAGGCTCCTACGAGCCCCGGCCCCGTCGAGAGGGCGTTGGTGTGTGTACGTTGGGTTTGTCCCCATCGCGGGGGAGTCAGACTGGGGGGAACCCCGGTCAGCCCCGGGGGGTGCAGAGTCTTGGGGAGGGTGTCGGCCCCGGAGGACCACGGTCGCGCCGGGTGCAGAGTTTGGGGGAGGTGCACCCTGTGGGGGGCCCCCGTACAGCGCGAGGATGGAGTTTTCCCCGGGCCCGGGAGGGGTTTTTCCCAGTTTGTGGTAAAAGGGGGGTACTTTGGCAGTGGGTTAGGGGGTTTTAGTACTCCCTCCTTTTGACGTAGGGGCCCGGGCCAGTGTGGGTATTGTCGTTGCCTCCCTTAGGGACGAAAGCGACATTTTGGTAGTGGCCCGGGTTAAAAAGAAGGGCGGCCGGGGGAGAGGGGGGTGGTAGCAGTTTAAGAATTGACCCCTTTTTGGTAAATCCTTGTCCCTAGTAGTTAGTCACCACGTGTGGGGGCTATCGCTGTGTCCCAGGTCACGTGATATCCCGCAAGGTTTTTCAGGTTGGTTAGGGCTTCCGGGTCATTATGTAGGTAGGGGAGTCAGCGGGAAGGGTTACTTTGTGCATTTGTGGATGTGCGCGAGTGGTGGCGCCATAGAGTGTTGTGAAATAAAGAAGCGTGGGGTTTTTGTTAAACTGTTTTTGGGTTGCTGTTTTGTCTGACCTATGTTGATAGGCGGGGAAAGGGAGGTGGGGCCGTCCGGTTAGCGCCCCGGACATTTTGGTGGAGATGGGGGGTTACCAAAAGGGGGGTTCGGGGTGGGTTTGATAGGTGTAGGGGGGGAAGGGGGGTGTGTGCCCGGGGTACGTTGGTGAAATGAAGTGGGGGTTTGGTGGGAGGGTACCAGTACCCGGGGAGGTGGTACGAGTGTCCCTGTTCATTAGCAGGTTTCCTTTGGCATTGGGCAGGGCATTGTGTTGGGGTGTTTGGGGGTTGGCGTACCGAGTGAGTGGGGATGAAGGGTCAATAAACATTGAGTGGTTGTTGAAGGTGAGTGATTACACCGTCAGTGTGGGTGAGGTGGGGAGGGTCCCGGTGTTTTTTTTGGGTCCCTTACATGTGGTAAAACCCCGTGAGTAGGTAGAGTGGTACCCAGCCCGGATGGCCACTGTGTGTTTGGAATCCTGTGGGAAAAGGGGCAGTTAAGCCCAGGTGTGTGTGGGGGAAGCACGGGGGTGCGCAGTTTTGGGGCATAGGGTATGCTGGGAGTGTTTTATGGACTTGGGGGGTGCAAATGCACTGGGTGTGTGGGTGCCCCCTACCAGAGACGTGGGCCCTGTATGTGGGCAATGGTGCGCAGCAATGGACGGTGGACGGTGGACCCGGTGTCCTGATTCGTCAGTGCCCGACAGTGCTTGGTAGTATTATATGGGTTGGAGCCCAGGGGGGTTATGTATGGGTACACAAGTGTGGGGGGGAGTTATGCTTGGTGCGTGACTCATTAAATTTTGGTACTTGTGCTAGTTGTTCAGGGGCTAGTGCGTAGTCAGGAACCCCCAGTTGCGCTAGATCGCATACTGTCCCTTTTAGCTCGTGGGAAGGGGGTACCCTATGTCTAAACACCCCCAGCCCCCCGCAGTACGACCCCGAAGTGTCATGGATCCACAGGCCCCTACGGGGGATACCAAACCAAAGGTTATGACCGGGATGGGGGGTGGATCAAGAACAGGGGAGGGGGGCTTATGCAAAGTTTGCCAAGTTGGGAGGGGCGATGGGTTTAGCTGGGGGAGACCTCGCCAAGTTCGTCACAGACTCAGTACAAATGAGGATGAAAAGACGGGAGAGAATTTAGAATTGGAGCCCCGGATGGAGGAGAAAGTGGGCAGAAGATAAAGGGGATGGGGGAGCTAGAAATGCAGCGGACGCAGATTGAAGAAAAGAAGGCTGCTAGCAGAGGGGTAGAGTGAAGCAGAGGGAGCTGAAGATCAGCAGAGGAAGATAGAAAGGAAAAAAGCGTTAGCAGAGGGAGCTGAGATGGCAGAGGAAATAAAAGAGGAAAACTGTAGACAGAGGGAACTGAGATGAAGCAGAAGAAGATCGAAGAGGAGGGGGAAAGGGTTTTAAAAGCGGAAGGGATGAAGACGAAAAAGCAGCGAGAAAAGGGGAATTAAAACTGCAGAGGAAAAAGATGGAGGAAAAACGGCGAAAAGGGAAATAGAAGCTCAGACAGGGAAAGCAAGTTAGAGGAAAAGGGGCGAAGTATGATACAGGAGGGCACCCTTAGATAAGCAGCGCATAGGAAACTTTTTGATTGAGGTGGGGAAAAAAAAAGCAGTCCACCTTGAGCCGTTGGGGAAAACGACGACGTGGCGCTTTATCGCCCTTTTGGCGGTAGCCCTTTGTGCAATGGAGCGGACCTTAGGCCCACACGTTGATGTTTGCTGAGAGGAAAGGCTAGAGAAAAGGGGATGCGGTAATGCGGATGAGTTAGGCACTATGATCGATAAAGGGCGCCCTGTTAAGGCCCCTTCAGACTAGATGCTGAGGCCCCCCGGAAAAGTTCAGGAGCACAAAAAGGACGCGGCGAACTTTCGGCAGATGTGGGAGGATGAAGCGGTGGTTTTCCCTCTGGGTGCAGCGCGGGCAAAGGGTGAGAGGGGGGGCAGGAATAAAGGTCTCGTTCCAGGAAAGTTTTTCAGCTTTGTCTCCAGATTCACAATAGGTGCGGAAAAAACATGCCCGAAAACTGTGGGAAAAACTTGCAAAGGAAAACTACTGTTTTGGGAGAGGCCAAAAAATGGGGGGGAAGGCGGGCAAGACCCAAAATTTTAACCAGCCCAACCGGGTAATAGGCGCAAACGTGGGAGCCAGCCCCCACAGAATCCCAACGAGTGATGGGGCACTACAGCATTAAAAAGGAGATCAGAAGGGCCTAGATCGACCCTAGTTTGTTTCAACTGCAAAGGCCGGCCCCACGCAGGAAAAACCTGAGCCCCTTTTGTTTTGGGGTTTCATTTTTTTGACCCGCCCCAAACTCGGTAGTCCCTAGTTGTGCGCCCATGCGCTGAGCAGCGGTACGAGCCGCGGGGGATTTAGAAGTTAAAAGGGTCTCCGGCCCCTGGTTACGGACACGGTGCCGGACACACCGTAGTGGCCAAGGGTTTTGTCGGGGGGATGCGTACACAGGAGAGGACAGTCCCGATGTTGGTGAATCCAAAAGAGGTCGTGTTGCCTGTGGGGGTAGTAGAGTTGAAGTCCCATTCATCGCAGGGAAGTTGGAGGTTTTGGGCATGAAAAAGCCCTGGCAGGAAGCCTGTCGGAAACTTCGCAAAGAGATAGGAACCCGGTTGGACACTTTTGGGCCCGATACGCGACCGGCGCTGGTAGGGGGAGTGCAGACACGCCCCGCAGAGAGCCCGGGGCAGAAGAACCCGTACCACTGCCCGTCGAGGAATGCATTTTGAAACCCCCCCACCCGCAGTTTAATTAGAGCGGGCCAGAGAAACTTGAGGAAGGCTCGGGTGCATGTGAAAGGGGGAGCGCTTCCCACCCAAATTTTGGGAAAAGTCGAGTACGCTCGGAAATCTGGGTACTGGGCAGGCGGTTTTAGGGTCCCAAGGATTAGCGAGTCAGATTTTTTGCGTCCCCCGCTGAACTACGGACCACGGTGAGAAGCTAGCCCCCCGACGCCCATGTTTTGGTCTTTTTGGGACCACCCGAACCAAGGAGCGAGTTGGTCGCCATTTTTATTGGCCGGCATGCATGCTGACATTCGTCGGTCTGCCAGTCATGTTCCCCTTAAACGTCTGGGACAAGGGAAGAGTCTCAAGAGTCCCCTTGTAAGGTCCATGATGCGCAGGCCCCTGCAATAGAGAGTCGGTGGGTTTCAAACCCCAAGGCAAGAGTTCTGCACGCACAGAGTACGTCCCTCAACTAAGGAACAAAATAGCTAGACTGCAATTTCAAAGGAGAGCTTGGCAAGGAGCTTGCAGGTACAAGGGCATTTTTTTACTTGCGGCGAAACCCCAAAAGATAGCTGTGGGGTCTAGAGTACTAGTGGGAGGGTACAAGGTGGGCATGCAGCGCAGGCATTCCAGTTTACGGTTTGCAGGGAGTGTCTGGGAAATGACAAAGTGGCGGGGAGACTTCTTGAGTCGATTGACGAGAGAGGAGGAGGGAGAGAGAGAGAGAGAGAGAGCCTGTAATTCCATTAACCTGTGTGTGAGAGGTTTACATTTTTGAGCTAGTATGTGTCATGGGGAAAAAATGGCATAGCAAAAAGGGTTCTGAGGGTGTGGTTTTTGTAGACTGTTACACACAGTTGTGCGTAATCAGAGCAGCCCCCGTTATAAAATTCTTGTGGTGTGTATGTAAACGGTTTTCCCGTAAGTGCCTGCGTCAAGGTCGTGTGAAGCAGGTTTTCCCGGTTTTATTAAAGTAACCCGTGGTTGGATGATTTAAAGGGGGATGTTGTTGGGGTGGAAGTTTTTTGGGTGCATCAAAAGTAATGTAGGGCAGAATGATGATAGAGAATTGGAGGGTCAAGGTAGGGTGTGGCTAAAAGCCGATGAAGGTGAGAAGTAATTTTTTTAACCTGCGTTAAAAATTTGGGAGGGGGTGTGTCACGTCGACGGTACAAATCGTTGTCCTGTGTTTAAGGTAGTGGGGGGTTTAAGATAAGAAAGGTGTTGGCGTATGCTGTTGTGTGTGTTTGGGTGTGTTTTGTGTGTGTGTGGGGGTGTGGGCTCGCGCGTATGTGGGTTTGGGGGGGTTACTACAGTTAGGTAAGTTCCCCAGGGTTTGGTAAAAGATTACTAGGGAGGAAGCCTGGGGGAAAAAGGACATACAATATTCTTTCATTCCAGTCTTCACTTATTGAAGGAATGGAGGAAGCGGAGGTTGGTTTCGTTCCCATTGTTACCCTTTTGTTACTTTGGTTTACACCAGAGAAGGGGGGCGGTATCGTTGTTTTGTGTTGTCAAGTCTGTGGTTGTTGTGGTAAATTGTCGTGTTGTTTCCGAGCAACAAATAGCCGTTGGTCAGGTGTGTCAGCTCTGCGGAGGGAACCTGCTCTACCAATCGTTGTTTTGTGGGTGAGTAGAGTTCGCTTGATTCCGACCAGGGGGGAATGCGTTGGGGTAGCTTTACTTCGGTCCCGGTGTTCGTCGGAGTGGCGTACTCCCCTTTTGGTGCGGCGGCAGCGCCGGTAGTTTTTTAAGAGTGACTTCGGTCAAATATTTGCCAGGGGCCCGTCGGGTTTGGGTGCCCTTGGCCTGTGGAGTCGGTGTCGTCCTTGTTGCGCCACTGTCAGCCGTTGCGAAATGGTGGGTTTATCGTTGTATGTCAGGTTGGTATCTGAGGTTCGTTGTGTTGTAGTTGTTGTGTTGTTTGTTTTTGGCGAGTTGAACTGTGTTGTCTCATGTTGCGATTAGTTGTATTGTGTTCGTTGCGTATATGGTTTTCTGGTATATGCGTCTTTTGGTTTTGTGATTTAAATTTGTTGTCGCCGGTTTGTGTTTTTACCTCTTTTCGGTATATTCTCTAAGTAGTGTAATAGTGGTTCCCGGCGATTGCATGTGACAGGTTGCTAGACAAAGTGGGTTCGATATAATAAACCCTTTATGGGCGGTGATGTGATATTGTTTGTGGTTAGTTTGTTAATTTTCCCTGGGTTCAAGAAAGGTTTAAAACGAGGTTTCATTTGGTTGAGGATCATTTAAAGAGTAGGGCGTGTGTCTGCGTGAATCATAGAGGGGGTTTTTGATTTTGCTCAATTTAATTTTAAATATAGGGGTTTGTTTTTAAAATTTTTAACGATTTCAGAGTTGCCCGCACAGCATTGAATCGGTTAACTGTGTAGAAGGCAAGGCCAATTTGTGGTCGAGTGGTTTTACTGGGTACGGTCGTAACCATTCAACTTATTTGGTGTTTTTCACTTTCGTTACGAGTCATGGTTTCGACGCGGGGTGTGCGCGTGCAGACTGTATCTGTGGGTACCATTTTGGGGAAGGACAGTGAGTCCTAGGGTAGAAATTTTTTGTAATAAAGTGACAGTCGCACAGTGCAGGGATGTATGTATTTTTGACAGATCGGGGTTGGAGAAAGTATCTTAGGTTGTGGGGGGGCAGCCCCGTTTGAATTTTTTTAGCAGAAAAAAGGGGGAAAAGGGAAAATTTAAGACGATAGTTACAGTTGATAGGATAAAAACGGGGATGTCAGAGGGGAAAATTGTATGAAGTGTGGTTGTGTTGACATGACAAGGATTAACCACGGGTTATCTGACAAGAGATGACCCGAGAGTGAGGAAATTTTGGCGAAAAAATCATGTTGTTTTTTTATATATGGTTTTAATTACATGCAAAGGGGGTAATAAGTGAAGGATTGTGGGGGCGAGCCGATTCCTTGTGTGAACAGGCGGAACTGTGAACCGCTAAAAAATTATAAATTTTTTTTGTTTTTTTTTTTCCTCTGGAGATGTGTATTACAGGTTATTGTGTGGGGACATTTCCTTTTGAAATTAGATTTCCCAGATTATTTAGTATGTCCTAAGGGGGGGCCCCATGGACCGTGTTGGATGCTTGTTTTCGTTTTTTTTTCCCAGATTTGGGTGTGATTTTTAATTTATTGTAATAGCGTGGGTTGGCTCAAGGAATATTGTTTTACTCGGCTGTAAGGGGGTTTGGAGGAAATGGGTTGTAACCCCATAGTGAGTAATGGGTTTTGGGGATGTGTTCGAAATTCAAGGGGGCACTCTCAGCCCGGTGGGAAGTAGGCAAGGGAGGGTGAGGAGGTTAAAGCTTTACCAAAATAGCCTGTGTGCCTTGATGACTGGGTAGTAGCTACATTACAGTAGGGGCCTACATTGTGTAGCAGGTATCCTGCTCCTCCTGGGTGGGGCCAATACCCCGTTCTACTGCCGGTGCCGGGAGGGGGAGCGGGCGCTTTCCCCTGCCTGTTGTTTTCCCCGGGGGAGGGAGACCCCCAGGCGCTGCCTTCGGGGGGCGCTCTCCCCAGACCGGGACTCTTCCGGGGGTTTTCCGGCACGGGGCCCCTCGTCCCTGTTTTGGCGTCCTGTGGAGGGCGCTGCACCCGGCCTTTTTCCACCCTTTGGGTCCGGGGGGGCCTTCAGAGGAGGAGGCGTCCTACGAGCCCCGGGGCCCGTCGGGGGGGTCTGGTGTGTGTAGTTGGGGGTTTGGCCCCTCGCAGGGGGGGTCAGACTGCGGGAAGCCACGGTCAGCGCCGGGGTGCAGAGTCTTCGGGGAGGGTGTCGGCCCGCGGAGGAGCCCCCCGGTCAGCGCCGGGGTGCGAGTTTCGGGGAGGTGTCGCCTGTGAGGGGCCCCCCACACGCCGGGGTGGGCTTTCCGGGCCGGGGTGGGTTGTCCCAGTTTGTGGTAAGGGGTGTACGTTAGGGAGTGGGTTGGGGTGTTAGTACTGCCTCCTTTTAGGAGTGTGGCCGGCACAGTGTAGGGTATTGTCGTTGCCCCCCCTTAGGGAGCAGCGACCAGTTTTGGTAGTGGCCCGGTTAAAAAAGGGAAGGCGATCCTGGGGAGAGGTGTGGGGGTACATAGTTAAAAGGGTTGAGTCCTTGGTAAATCCTTGTCCCTAGTAGTTAGTCACCACGTGGCGGGCTATCGCTGTGTCCCCAGGTCCCAGTGATTTACCCCAATGGTGTTTCGGGTTGGTTAGGGTCTTCCAGGTTTTTTATAGTGAGTGGGTGAGTCGCGGGAATTGGGATACTTGTGTGCAGTTGTGGGTGTGCCGGGGGGTGGCGCCATAGGTGTGTGGAAAAAAAAAGGGGCGTGTTGTAAAACTGTTTTTAGTGTGCTGTGTTGTCTGACCTGGTGTGTGATAGGCGTGGGTAAGGGGTAGGGCCGTCCCGGTTAGGACCGTGACAATGGTATTTTTTTTTCAGCCTGCGTGAACTCGAAAAGTGATTACCCTTCAAATGTTTTCTTCCGTTGAGTGTTTCGTTTACCGTTGCCATTTTTGAAATCTGTCGGGAGCACAGTATAATACGACTTGCTCATTTTATTTTTTTCCAGCGGGGTCGGGGATAAAATCACGGTGTCGATTGTGGGGGCCATCTTAAATTCAAGTACAGAACCGCTGGGCTGGACGGGGGCCTAAGGTGAGTGGAAGGGGGGCGAGGGAGGGGGGAAGTGCAGGTTGTCTCCCTAAAGAGCTCGCTGTAACTCACTAGGCGGAGGCCCTTTGTGCTGGGGATTAGACTGACTAGAGTAGATCCAACGTCTTTCCCCGGACTGCAGCCTTTTACGATTTAAGGGGCCCCCGTTTGTCTGCACCCTGGTTGCATCTTTATCGTAGATGAAATCTTTAGGGGGTTCGTAAATTCCCTTTTTTCCCCCTCCCGATTTTTGCGCACGCCCCACATCCCTCAGTCATCGTCTCCGTCATTCCTTGCACAGTACAAAAAAAAATGCCACTGGGAAAATTTTCCAAACGGGGTTGGATTATCTGCCTCTTTTCATAAAAGGTGCGCATGCGCAAACGTGTGGAGAGAGGGCGAGAGAGAGAGAAAGAGAGAGAGAGAGAGAAAAAGAGAGAGAGTGTGTGTGTGTGTGTGTGTGTTGTGTGTTGTGTAAGACTAGGGGGGGGGGGGGGGGGGGGGGGGGGGGGTTTGGTAGCCCTTTGGGGGGAGGGAAGAAGAGGGGAAAACAGTGGCAATGGGGATGAGCGGGTTTTTGGAGAGGTTACGTGTTCCGACAGTGTACTCAATGAATGTTTTCAGAGGGCTTTGCAAATGGAATTAAGATTTAATAGAAAAATCAAATTTTTGAATCTTTAAAAAATGTTAGCGAAGCCCCGGAACGTGGACAAAAGAGACAAACGAAAAACAGTTTTCGACCTCTTTGGCTTCATCGGTGAGACATTTAAAGAATAAAACAAAGAAAATTTACATTTCAATATATTTGTCCCCCCCCCCCCCCATTAGTACGTAAACCCCATCCCCCCTTTTTCCCCTCCCCCTCATAGCATCTACACCTAAGTAACATGTACCCCCACCACTTCTATCTCGGCCCATAATATCCTCCCACCCACACACACAACTACCTTTTTTTTTCCCATATTTACCTCACCAATTATAGCTATCTTTTTTTATCATTTTTTATCATTATTATTATTATCTTTTTTTTTTTTTTTTAAATTTTTTTTTTTTAATTATTATTATTTACTGATTTTTTAATTTATTATTATTTTAATGTTTCATTTATTATTTATTTGATTATTATAAAAATGGTATTTTCTAAATATATTTCTGTATCATGCTTTCATTACCTTAACCTTCACTATCGTTGTTAGCAGTATCATTCAGTAATACTATTGCTAGTATTGATACTACCACTGGCATTGACATCACCATCGCCTTCGCCTCTGGGACTGTTGCCACGGCAACCCTGCTGTTTAAGAATCCTCTAACCCACTCTCCTTTCTCCCATACCCATACTTATTGACACAGATTGGTAGTAATCTTGTCCTTTTTTTTTTTTTTCTCAGTATTTTGACCATTATTAGTATTCCTATCAGTAATATTATTATCTTCATTACGACTTTGACTCGCTCACTAAGTGAATTTTCATTGTTTTATTCGTTAATGTCTCACCTGATGAAGACCTAAGAGGTCGAAACTAGTTGTGTTTCGTCTTGTGACTCGTTTGTCACGTTCTCTGGGCGGTTCGCTAACATTTATTTAAGATTTGTTTAGATTTCCGCTGCAGTCCTCTCGCTTTGCAACCAAATTATTGAGACAAAAAAAAAGTTTATCTTAATGTCCTTGAGCTTTTTTACGCATTCGTATTTTGTAGACTCGGTGCAAAAGAGTTCCATAATCAATGTGGTCCAGAGTAAGTTCAGCTTGTTTTGTATTGATCAATGCGTGGATCCGGGGAGAAGGGATTTCAGCGAGCCAGGACAGCTGTTCAGTCTTGGGGGAAAAAAAAAAAAAAAAAAGGACAGTGATATAACCTGACATGGTATCATTTGAAATTTTAAACATAAACGATACCTTGCTGAATTCAAATTGTTTATATCTGTGCTGGTAAGGTAAGTAAGGTAACGTTTCTTATAGCTCAGCCGACCGCAAAGGGCCATATCAGGGCTGCAACCACGATGAAGCAGCTCACGAATAAAAAAAAAAAACAACAACAACAAAAAAAACATTCACACACGTTTATTTAAAATACACCGTCTAAAAAACGCACCAAAAACATATTCTGTGCATTTAGCTTTTCATCTGTTGTTAGAGATACGGCTGGAAGGAATAGCTTTGCTGCACGTCTATGGAGAGAATTCAGCTTTTTTGTGGATATCACGACTCCCATCCCATATTGTTACAGAGTAATTGATATGTGGTATTATGTGTGCGTTGAAGAAGTTTAAGCGGAATAGTGTTGACATTGCACTTTAATTTCGATAACAGAAAAAGGGTTGTCTTTTTTTTTTTTTTTTTAAGGTGATCTTGCATGAATTATTGAGACTGCCATTTCAATCCTTTGTCTACCAATGCTCATCCACCTCTTGGACAGAAGGACCATTCGACTGAAGTTTTAGGCAAAGAGGAGCCAACTGGTGCTTTGGCGTGTGATAATAATCATAGATTTGGTTTGGGCTGGATGTATGGTCTTTGAGTTTGAATTACACCAGAAGTCATAGCATCCTTTTATGGGGATCATAGCATCATTTATGGGGCCATAGCATCCTTCATGTGGTCATACCACCCTTTAAGGGGATCATAGCATCATTTATAAGGTCATAGCTTCCTGTATGGGGGTCATAGCATCCTGTATGGGAATCATACCATCCTGTATGGGTATCATACCATCCTGTGTGGGGATCATAGCATCCTGTATGGGGGTCATACCATCCTGTATGGGTATCATACCATCCTGTATGGGGGTCATAGCATCCTGTATGGGAATCATACCATCCTGTATGGGGATCATACCATCCTGTATGGGGTCATACCATCCTGTATGGGGATCATACCATCCTGTATGGGAGTCATACCATCCTGTATGGGGGTCATACCATCCTGTATGGGGATCATGCCACCCTGTATGGGGATCATAGCACCTGTATGGGGATCATAGCATCCTGTATGGGGGTCATACCGTCCTCTATGGGGATCAAAGCATCCTGTATGGGGATCATACCATCCTGTATGGGGGTCATAGCATCCTGTATGGGGATCATGCCATCCTGTGCGGGGTCATAGCATCTTGTACACGTATTACAGCATCCTGTATGGGGATTATAGCATCCTGTACGGGGATCACAGCATCCTCTATGGGGATCTTACCATCCTGTATGGGGGTCATACCATCCTGTATGGGGTCATAGCATCCTGTATGGCGATCATAGCATCCTGTATGGCGATACAGCATCCTGTATGGGGATCATACCATCCTGTATGGGGTCATAGCATCCTGTATGGCGATCATAGCATCCTGTATGGCGATCATAGCATCATGTATGGGGTCGAAGCATCCTGTATGGCGATCATAGCATCCTGTATGGCGATCATAGCATCCTGTATGGGGTCATAGCATCCTGTATGGGGATCATAGCATCCTTTATGGAGGTAACAGCATTCCGTATTTAGGTAACAGCATCGTTTATGAGGGTCATAGCATCCTTTACGGGGGGTGATAGCATCCTTTATGAATTCATAGCATCCTTTACGGGGATGATCCTTAATGGTGGTGATAGCATCCTTTATGGGGTCAAAGCATCCTGTATAGAGATCATAGCATCCTGTATGGGGTCAAAGCATCCTGTATGGGGCAAGGACGTGACAGTGATAGAACGTCACAATACCACAATGACCTGACAGTGATAGAACACCAACAACACCACAAGGACCTGACAGTGATAGAACACCACAACACCACAAGGACCTGACAGTGATTTGAACACCACAATACCACAAGGACTGACAGTGATAGAACGTAACAATACCACAATGACCTGACAGTGATAGAACACAACACCCCCGAGGACCTGACAGTGATAGAACACCACAACACCACAAGGACCTGACAGTGATAGAACGTCACAATACTACAAGGACCTGACCGTGATAGAACGTCACAATACCACAAGGACATGACAATGATAGAACGTAACAATACCACAATGACCTGACAGTGATAGAACACAACACCACGAGGACCTGACAGTGATAGAACACCACAACACCACAAGGACCTGACAGTGATAGAACGTCACAATGCCACAAGGACCTGACAGTGACAGAACACCACAACACAACAAGGACCTGACAGTGATAGAACGTCACAACACCACAAGGACCTGACAGTGATAGAACATCACCAACACCACAAGGACCTCACAGTAAACAGAACATTATAACACCACAGGGACCTGACCATGATAGAACACCACAAGGACTGACAGTGGTAGAACACCACAACACAAGGACCTGACAGTAACAGAACACCATAACAACACAGGGACCTGCGTGATAGACACCACAAAAAAGATACGGCTGGAAGGAATAGCTTTGCTGCACGTCTATGGAGAGAAATTCAGCCTTTTTTATGTGGATATCACGACCCATCCCATTGTTTACAGGTAATTGATATGTGGTATTATGTGTGCGTTGAAGAAGTTTTAAGCGGGAAAAGTGTTGACATTGCACTTTTATTTCGATAACAGAAAAAGGGTTGTTTTTTTTGTTTTTTTAAGGTATCTTGCATGAATTATTGAGACTGCCATTTCAAAACCTTGGTCTCCAATGCTCATCTACCTCTTGGACAAGGACCATTCGACTGAAGGTTTTTTGGCAAAGAGGAGGCAATGGGGCTTTGGCGTTTTTGGTTATAATCATAGATTTTGGTTTGGGCTGGGTTTTATGGTCTTTGAGTTTGAATTACACCAGAAGTCATACCATCCCTTTATTTGGGGGTCATAGCATCATTTATGGGGGCCATAGCATCCTCATGTGGTCATTTCCACCCTTTAGGGGTCATAGCATCATTTATAGGGTCATAGCTTCCTTGTATGGGGGTTTAGCCATCCTGTATGGGAATCATACCATCCTGTATGGGTATCATACCATCCTGTGGGGATCATAGCATCCTGTATGGGGGTCATACCATCCCGTATGGGTATCATACCATCCTGTATGGGGGTCATAGCATCCCGTATGGGTATCATAAACCCTCCTGTATGGGGGTTTATACATCCTGTATGGGGGTCATAGCAACCGTATGGGGGTCATACCATCCTGTATGGGGATCATTTCCATCCTGTATGGGAGTCTTTCATCATGTATGGGGGTCATACCATCCTGTATGGGGTCATGCACCCTGTTTTGGGGGATCATAGCATCCTGTATGGGGGGTCATAGCATCCTGTATGGGGGGGCCCTACCGTCCTCATGGGGATCAAAGCATCCTGTATGGGGATCATACCATCCTGTATGGGGTCATAGCATCCTGTATGGGGGTCATGCATCCTGTGCGGGGTCATAGCATCTTGTACACGTATTACAGCATCCTGTATGGGGATTATAGCATCCCGTACGGGGATCACCCGCATACTCTATGGGGATCATACCATCCTGTATGGGGGGGTATACCATCCTGTATGGGGTCATAGCTCTGTATGGCGATCATTAGCATCCTGTATGGCGATCATAGCATCTGTATGGGGTCGAAGCATCCCGTATGGCGATTTATAGCATCCTGTATGGCGATCATAGCATCTGTTTGGGGCATGCATCCTGTATGGGGATCAAGCATCCTTTATGGAGGTACAGCATTCCGTATTTAGGGAACAGCATCGTTTTATGGGGTCATAGCACCTTTACGGGGTGATAGGGATCCTTTATGAATTCATAGCATCCTTTACGGGGGATGATCCTTAATGGGGGTGATGCATCCTTTATGGGGGCAAAGCATCTGTATAGAGATCATGCATCTGTATGGGGTCAAAGCATCTGTATGGGGCAAGGACGTGACAGTGATAGAACGTCACAATACCAAAATGACCTGACAGTGATAAAAACACCACAACACCACAAAGGACCTGACAGTGATAGAACACCACAACCCCACAAGGACCTGACAGTGATAGAACACCACAATACCACAAGGACCTGACAGTGATTAGAACGTAACAATACCACAATGACCTGACAGTGATAGAACAAAACACCACGAGGACTGACAGTGATAGAACACCCACAACACCACAAGGACCTGACAGTGATAGAACGTCACAATACTACAAGGACCTGACCGTGATAGAACGTCCCCAATACCACAAGGACATGACAATGATAGAAACGTAACAATACCACAATGACCTGACAGTGATAGAACACAACACCACGAGGACCTGACAGTGATAGAACACCACAACACCACAAGGACCTGACAGTGATAGAACGTCACAATGCCCACAAGGACTGACAGTGACAGAACACCACCAACACAACAAGGACCTGACAGTGATAGAACGTCACAACACCAAAAGGACGACAGTGATAGAACATCCACAACACCACAAGGCCCTCACAGTAACAGAACATTATAACACCACAGGGACCTGACCATGATAGAACACCACAAGGACCTGACATTTGGTAGACACCACAACAAAAGGACTGACAGTAACAGAAACCATAACACCCCCAGGGACCTGACAGTGATAGAACACCACCAACGCTACAAGGATCTGACTTTGATAGAACACCACCCACCACAGGAGCTGACAGTGATAAAAATCACAACACCACAGGGCTGCCCAGTTATTGAAACGTCCATAACACCACAAGGACCTGACGTGATAGAACGTAAACAACCCACAAGGACCTGACAGTGATGAACATCACAACACCACAGGGCCCTGACCGTGATAGAACCCCACAACAAAAGGACTGACAATGATAGAACACCACACACCAAGGCCCTGACAGTGATAGAACACCACAAACAAAGGCCCTGAAATGATAGACACCCACAACACCACAGGCCCTGACAGTGATAGAACGTCACAAACACCATAAGGACCTGACAGTGTTTGAACGTCACAACACCTCAAGGACCTGACAGTGAAGAAACGTCACAAAAACCCAAAAGGGCCCTGACAGTGGTAGAACCCCAAACACTACAAGGCCCTGACGTGATATTACACCACACCACAAGGACCTGACAATGATAGAACCCACAACACTACAAGGACCTGACTGTGATAGAACACCACAACCCCACAAAGGACCTGACAGTAAATAGAACACCACAACACTAAAAGGCCCTGACAGTGTAAAAACACCACAACCCCACAAGGACTGACTCTGATAGTACACACCACCACAAGGACCTGACAGTGACAGAACACCCCCCAACACACAAGGACTGACTGTGTTTAGAACCCCAAACCACAGGACGACTGGTAGAACACCATACACAAGGACCTGACAGAAATAGAAACACCACAACACTACAAGGACCTGACAGTGATAGGAGAGCACCACACCATTATCAGGGTACTTTCATGGATCCAGAACAGCAGGCCACACATTGATGTTGTATGCGATATGAATTCGATTAGATGGATTATCTGGATATTGAGAACTTATAATATCTGTGCATCTGCAATTGTCCCGGGATGAAAAATGGGACGGTAAAAAAAAAAAAAAAAAAAAAAACTTTATTTACGAGAACAAAATAGCTTCAGTTTTATCTTTGTTTATTGATAACATGGTATCTTTTGCTTGGGAATCGTCAGCAAGAAGAAGATATCGACAACACGTCTGTCCTCACCGGCGGCAGAGAGGTGCTTGAACGGGTTATGACTGTAGTTGCTACGCTTTCGTTGGATTTTTCACGTTTGATTCAGTCGGCTGTGAAGACGTGGAGCAACGGATTCTAGAGATTTCTTTTCCCATTTGATTTGTACTTCGGGACTTTCGATTCCTTGGCGGCTGTTGAGGTAAGTTTACCGAAGATTCACAAAAGACTGCAGCTGCCAGAAGCCGTCGACATGGGGACTTGAACGGACAATGGTGAGCAAATGAAAGCTACAGCCAGTTCCACACCACTATTGGAATGATAAACCCTTTAGGGTCCAAGGTGGCTTCAGAGTCCGAACTGCAGACAAAAATTTTGCCCATTCTTTTGGTTCACTCATTCCCAGCCCTTTTCCTGGGGTTACTAGCGACAAGTGATAAATAGAGAAGATGTTTGAGGTGGGGGAATTATTGTCCCTCGTTTACGAGGAAAAAGCTAAGGCAGAAAGAAGTGAATCACCATTTTTAAGTGCTCCAATAGAATCACAACTGCAATGGGGAACTGGCACCAGAAACCAGCGCCCGGGTGTTCAAACGGGTCTTGCGCGGTTCATTCATCTAACCAAGAAACGTTACGGGCGCAGGCATGTCGGGTCTTATTTACGTCTCTGATGCCAAGGAAGGTCACTCCCAACTCATTCCCTGACTGAAGGGAACGGCCGGTGGCGGTGACTCTCCACCATTGCATCATCTGTTTGCGAACTGTTCGAGTCCCGGCGACTGATTGCCAGGGCAGCAGATGAGGTTGTTCAGACGCGGAAGAGATCAGTTCCCCTGCAAAAAGAAAACGAAGGGTTTAAAGGGAAAAGGAGCGAATCAGATCCCCCTGCCTCCTGAAGAGAACTTTCGACTTAGAAAAGAGCTAGACGAGGCTGACAGAGAGAACAAGAACTCCGGGCTCGAGTTCGAAAGGGACAGACGCAGTAGCAGAACCATTGTTTCAACACACTTTGACACTTATCAGCATAAAACCTCTGGAACCATTTAACTTCCTTTTAAAGTCAGACATGAACCAGTCAGGGGTTTCAGAACGTTTGAGGAGACCCGTCAGAACCAGTCCATCACCTGTCAGAACCAGTCCATCACCTGTCAGAACCTGCCCCTCACCCGTCAGAACCCCGCCCCCGTCACCTGTCAGAACCTGCCCCTCACCTGTCAGAAACTGCCCGTCACCTGTCCAGAAACCAGTCCCTGACCTGTCAAAAACCTGTCGTACCTGTAGAACCTGTCCGTCACCTGCAGAACCTGCCATCACCCCCGTCAGAACCTGCCATCACCTGTCAGAAACCTGCCCATCAACTTTCAGAACTAACCGTCACCTGTCAGAACCTGCCCATCACCTGTCAGAACCTGCCCATCAACTTTCAGAACCTAACCGTCACCTGTCAGAACCTGCCGTCACTGTCAGAACCTGCCCGTCACCTGTCAGAAACCTGCCCGTCATTAGCGAAACCTGTATGACAATTTTTTCAGAACCTGTCAATTTATCAGAACCCGACCTTCACCTGCCCACAACCTGCCTGTCACTTGTCAGAACCTGCCCGTTACCTGTCAGAACCTGCCCGTCACTTAGCAGAACCTGTATGACAATTTGTTCAGAACCTGTCAACTATCAAAACCCCAAACCTTCACCTGTCACAACTGCCTGTCACTTGTCAGAACTGCCCGTTCCCTGTCAGAACATGCCTGTCATTTGTCAGAACCTGCCCGTTCCCTGTCAGAACCTCCCCGTCCCCTTTTCAGAACTGCCCCACCACGTAGAACACGTCCGTCCCCCTGTCAGAAATGTCCGTCACCTGTCAGAACATTTCGTCACCTGTCAAAAACCTGCCCGTCACCTGTCAAAACCTACCAGTCCCCTGTAAAACCCTACTCGTCATCTGTCAGAACCTGCCCGTCACCTGTCAAAACCCCTGCCCGTCACCTGTCAGAACTGCTCGTCACCTGTCAGAACTGCTCGTCACCTGTCAAAACATTTTCTGCCCACCTGTCATAAGTCCGTCCCCTGTCAGAAGTGCCCATCACCTGTCAGAACCTGCCCGTACCTGTCAGAACATGTCCGTCACCTGTCAGAACCTGCCCGTCACCTGTCAGACCTGCCCGTCACCTGTTAGAATGCCCCGTCACCTGTCAGAACATGTCCGTCACCTGTCAAAAACATGTCCGTCCCTGTCAGAACCTAACCGTCCCCTGTCAGAACCTGTCCTTTCACCTGTCAGAAACTAACCGTCACCTGTCAGAACCTGCCATCACCTGTCAGAATTAACCGTTACCTGTCAGAACCTGCCCATCACCTGTCGAACCTGCCCGTCAGCTGTCAGAACCTGCCCGTCACCTGTCAGAACCTGCCCGTCACCTGTCAGAACCTCCCCGTCACCGTCAGAATTGCCTGTTCTGTCAGAACCTCCCCCCGTCCCCTGTCACAACCTGCCCGTCACTGTCACAACCTGCCCGTCACCTGTCAGAACCTGCCATCCCCTTTGTCAGAACCTGCCCGTCACCTGTCAGAACCTGCCCGTCACCTGTCAAAACCTGCCCGTCCTGTCAGAATCAAACCCGTCACCTGTCAGAACCAGTCCGTTACCTGTCAAAACCTGTCCGTCACCTGTAAAAAAACCTGCCCGTCCCCTGTCAGAACCTGCCCGTCCCTGTCAGAACCTGCCCGTCACCTGTCAGAACCTGCCCGTCACTATCAGAACCTGCCGTCACCTGTAGAACCTGCCCGTCCCCTGTCGAACCTGTCCATCACCTGTCAGTACCTGCCCGGGTCACCTGTCAGAACCTGTCCATCACTGTCAGAACCTGTCCGTCACCTGTCTGAACCTGTCCATCACCTGTCAGAACCTTGCCGTCACCGTCAATAACCTGCCTACCCACCTGTCATGGCTCGTAAGGTCTGTGACAGTTCATAATACGGAGGGCCAGTCACAGGCTTTGAGGACCAGTCCGGGCTTTTGAGGGCCAGTCCCGGGCCCTTTTGAAGGACTAGCCACAGGCTTTTGAGGACCAGTCCACAGGCTTTGTGAGGACCAGCCACAGGCTTTGTGAGGACCAGTCACGGGCTTTGTGAGGACCAGTCACAGGCTTTGTGAGGACCAGTCACAGGCTTTGTGAGGCCCAGCCACGGGCTTTGTGAGGACCAGCACAGGCTTTGTGAG
Source organism: Conus canariensis (assembly GCA_033310375.1). NCBI lineage: Eukaryota > Metazoa > Mollusca > Gastropoda > Neogastropoda > Conidae > Conus > Conus canariensis. Next base: position 17,355 of record JAMYXO010000582.1, on the reverse strand, counting down.
GACCAGCCAAGGCTTTGTGAAAACCAGTCACAGGGTTTGTGAGGACCAGTCAAGGCTTTGTGAGGACCAGCCACGGGCTTGTGAGGACCAGCCACAGGCTTTTGAGGACCAGTCACAGGCTTTGTGAGGCCCAGCCACAGGCTTTGTGAGGACCAGCCACAGGCTTTTGAGGACCAGTCACAGGCTTTGTGAGGCCCAGCCACGGCTTTGTGAGGACCAGCCACAGGCTTTGTGAGGACCAGCCACAGGCTTTTGAGGACCAGCCACAGGCTTTGTGAGGACCAGCCACAGGCTTTGTGAGGACCAGCCACAGGCTTTTGAGGCCCAGTCACAGGCTTTGTGAGGACCAGTCACAGGCTTTGTGAGGACCGTCCACAGGCTTTTGGGACCAGCCACAGGCTTTGTGAGGCCAGCCACAGGCTTTTCAGGGAACCAGCCACAGGCTTTGTGAGGACCAGCCACAGGCTTTGTGAGGACCAGCCACAGGCTTTTGAGGACCAGCCACAGGCTTTTTTGAGGACAGCCACAGGCTTTGTGAGGACCAGCCACAGGCTTTGTGAGGCCCAGTCACGGGCTTTGTGAGACCAGCCACAGGCTTTTGAGGACCAGTCACAGGCTTTGGAGGCCCAGTCACGGGCTTTGTGGGGGACCAGCCACAGGGCTTTTGAGGACCAGCACAGGCTTTGTGAGGACCAGCCACAGGCTTTGTGAGGACCAGCCACAGGTTTTGAGGACCAGCCACAGGCTTTGTGGGACCAGCCAACGGCTTTGTGGGGACCAGCCACAGGCTTTTGAGGACCAGCCACAGGCTTTGTGAGGCCCAGCCACAGGCTTTGTGAGGACAGCCACAGGCTTTGTGAGGCCCAGTCCCCCAGGCTTTGTGAGGACAGCCACAGGCTTTTGGAGGACAGTCACAGGCTTTGTGAGGACCAGTCACGGTTTTGTGGGACAGCCACAGGCTTTTGGAGGCCCACCCACAGGCTTTGTGAGGACCGCCACAAGGGCTTTTTGGAACCGTCAAGGTTTTTTGAGGACCGCCACAGGTTTTTGGGGACATCCGGGCTTTGTGAGGCCATCCGGGGTTTGTGAGGACCACCCACGGGCTTTGTGAGGCCCACCCCACGGCTTTGTGGGACACCCACAGGGTTTGTAGGCCAGTCACGGGGTTTGTGGGGACCCCCAAAGGCTTTGTGAGGCCCCACCCCACAGGCTTTGTGAGGCCCCCAAGGCTTTGTGAGGCCACCCACGGCTTTTGTGGAGAAACCCATACAAACCCGCGGAGGAAAGCAAACCACGTGAGCGGGAGGGGCCAAAGCGAGGATGGGTTTTGGAAAAAAAACCCCAAAAAAAACGTGACCCTTACGGGTCACAGCAGAACAAACCCGTCTGAAACACGTGGACCAGTAACAGCTCTGGTCCGGTTAGGAGTACTGACAGAACACATGACCAACACCACACACACACACACACCCCCACTTCACCACTGCATACTGTTTGCTCAATTCGCCCTCACCCACTCCCCAACTCATCACCTTTTCGCATCATGAGCTTTATTTGTTTTGCACTGGATAAGTCTTACGTCCTATAGCATAAGCTTTTAGGGGCAAGTTTGTCGTGCTTCAGCAAGCTGCAGCATGGAGTCGTTCGTCATTTGTTTCTCCCTCATGTTATTTAAAGCTCTAGTTCCCCCCCCCCCCCCCCCCCCCCTCCCTCCTCCTTTTCCATCTCCTTCCTGTTCCTGTCCACTGTTCATCACTGCTCATGTACAGCTTTATTTCGGTTCTCCATCAAAGCTTATTTGAAGGCTTGGTTTCTAATATCATTTAAATGTACTCCCCCCCTTCCCCCTCCTCCTCCTATCCCCCCCTCCCCCCCCCCCCCCCTTCATGCCACAGTCACTACTGCTGGGCAAGACCTACTTTGTAGACTACATGGTTAGTATCAGTTCCTGACCTTTCAAAAACCCAAAACCTCATGAACTTGGCCATTGTGCTTTTTATACATGTTCAAGCCGCAGCTAATTTTTTTCTGGTTAGATGTAAGGCTGAACTTTTTTCGCAAGCTTGGACCAAACAATCAAGGGCGAATAAACTGTTTCCGGAGGGAGAAGGAGGACGAGGTAGGGGGGGGTAGGCAGACGGTGGGGGTGCCGGAGAGTCCACGATGACTGGTTTATTTTTTATGTAACCCAACCCGACTGAAAGACGAATAGGACCTAAACGGAGAGGATGTGAGGATCTTCATGAAGCCTCTACCACACTTGCAAAATCTATGAAATGAAAAGAACAAATAAATGAACGAATAAATGAATAAATAAATGAATGAATCAATGAAATGAAATTCATAGATGAATAGATGAACAAAAATAGATAAAGAAACAAAATTAATGTCAGAGGCCTAGGTCAAGAGGGAGTAAATAAGTCCCTTTTTCTTTCCTTGCTGGAGTTCCATTGCCCGTACTGAAGGCATTCACCACCACCCTTAGAAGAAAAGATACACCCGAAGGTGCGGGTAGGACCCAGAGAAGTACTGTCCTCAACTGCCGAACAAACCAGCTAGGAACAATCAATCCTGCACCACCCTTGAAAGCCTGCGCTGTGTTCACATAGGGTGCAGGCACGCACGGGGTTTTCCATTAACAGATTTAATCTGACTGGCTCTTTGTCTGCCCTCGTTGACAGATCCACGTTGTTGACCGCATTTCACCGCTGATAGCAGTCACGGCCGTTCCAATGCAGGCAAGAGCTTATGTGCAGGCAGCAGGTTTGCCCTTGGTGAACAGCAGACGAGAAGCGGCTGGCATACATGGCAATTTGGGGGGGCGGCGGGGGAAACGAACATTTCACTCAGCGGTTAATGCAGTTTTCGGGATGTTAGAAACCCTCGAGTGAATGGGGGGGACCCCAACAAAGGTGAAGGGTTGGGAAAGCGAAGCGGAATGTTTTGGGCCTGTCCAGTTGGAATGGAGGGAAGGAGAGTTTTTTTTTTCCCCCCAAATGTAGGTTTTCCCCAAAAATGTGGGGCCCTTGTCGATGTACCCCCTAGTATTCCCCCAATCTGTAGGATCCCATTTTTATAGGCCCCCATCGTAGGGCCCCAAAAGTAGGACCCCCAGTCTTTAGGCCTCCCCATCTTGGACCCCAAAAGGGTGCCCTAATCTGTGGGACCCCCCGCCCTTGGGGTGCCCTAATTGTAGGGGCCCCAGTTGTTGGTGCCCCAATCTGTAGGGCCCCGTTTAGGGCCCCCCATCTTTGGGAGCCCCGACTGAAAGGGGTCCTTCGTTGAGCCTAACTTTTTGGAGCCCCAGCTGAAGGTCCCAATCGAAACCCCCGATCTCGGTCCCAACGTGGACCCCCAGTCGCGGTCCCTAATCGTATCCCCTAATCTGTAGGAGCCCGATTGCGGTTTCCCAAACTGGGGAGCCGATCTGCGGGTGCCCTAATCTGTAGGGACCCCCTTTTTAGGCACTCCATCTGTGGGTGCCCCAGAGAGGGGGCCCCTCTGTTGGGGCCCTTCTGTGGGGCCCATTGTTGCTTCTATTTGTAGGCATAAAATTCCAAGGAACGAAAGCCGTGGGCACCCAATCTATGGGGCCTCGGTCTGTAGGGCCCCCCACCCATAGAAAACCCGTTGTAGGGCCCCCAGTCTTTGGGTGCCACACTCCATAGCACCCCAGTTCCCACCCACTCCATGCAGCCCCTGTAGGTCCCCAGTATGTGGTCCCCCATTTGAAAAGGCCCCAGTCTGTAAGCACCCCTTTTTTTAGACCCCCCCTTTCTTAGGCCATTCCCCCTGTAGGAGACCCCCCTTAGGGCCCCCGCTGTGGAGCCCCCCCCTGTAATCCCGGGGGCCTGTAGGAGTCATGGTTGCGGGGGGGGTGGGGGGAAAAGGGAGTCTGGCCTGGGGGCAGGGTCTGCGGAGGGGGTGGGGGGGAAAAAGGAGTCAGGGCCTGTGGGATCATGGTCTCGGAGGGGGTGGAGGGGAAAAAAAGGAATCATGGCCTGTAGATCCGCCTGTAGGTCTGGCCTGTATGACCCCTGTCGAAACCCCCATTTAGGAGTCTTGACATTAGGGCCCCCAGTCTTTTAAAGGAGCCCCGGCCTGAGGAACCCCTGTCTGTAGGAGCCTCAGTCTGTGGAGCCCGCCAAAGGGACCCCCTGTCTGTGGAGCCCATCTTAGGGCCTCAGCCTGTAGGAGTTGGGGCCTAAAGGGGGCCCCGTCGTATGAATTCACCTGTGGGTCCCGTCTGTAAGCCCCTGTCTGTAGAAGCCCCAGTCGTAGGAAAAAGCTTTGTAGGAGCCCCATCTGTGGGAGTTCCGGCCGTAGGACCCCTGTCTGGGGGACCCCTCAGTCTGTCTCAGTTTTGTGGGGTCCTACTAAGGGACCCCAGCCTGCGGAATCCCCGTCGTAGGAGTCCTGGCCTATGGAGTCCCACCGAGGTCCCCACCTTGGAGCCCGGCCGGAGATTTCCCGGCTGTAGAGCCCTTTGTAAAAGCCTCATTGTGGGGAGTCTTACCCTGTGGGGGCCCCGGCCTATAGGATTTCCCAGCCCGTAGGGCCCCGGCCTATAGGGTTCCAGTCTTAGGAGCCCCGGCCATAGAGTCCCTTCTGTAGGACCCGGGGCCCTATAATCCCCGTCTGTAGGGGGCCCCGGCCTTTAGGAGTCTCGGCCCTTGGGGGCCCCGGGCCTATGGGAGCCCCGGCCTAAAAGTCTCACCTGTAGAAGCCCCCGGCCTAAGAAGTCTCGGCCTGTAGGAGCCCCGGCCTGTAGAATTCTGGCCTATAGAAGTCTCGGCCTTTAAACCCCTCCTGATAGTTGGGGGTTCCCCGGGATTTTGGTCAATTTTTTTTAATACGGAGTCTAAGTGTTTTGGTTTTTTTTTTTTCCCCAGGATGGATGTGAAAAGTTTTAGCCCTAGGGGTTTTTTTTTTCGTTTGTTTTTTTTTTTTTTGTTTTAAAAAATGATATCGGTATGTAGTTTTCTAGATTTTAGATATTCAGGTTTTTTAAGATTTGGATAAGTGGGTTCTTATAGATACTGGATTGAAGGGGTTTTTTTTTTTCATAGATATTTGGGGGGGTGGGTTTTTTTTTAATTGGATATTTGGGGTAGGATATGGATAGTAGGTTTTATAAAAATTGGAAAGTGGGTTTTAGGTATGGGGTTGTAATTTTTTTAGAACATTGGATAATAGGTTTTCAGTTTTGAATCGTAGGTGTGCAATAGGGGATTAGGGTTTTACAGGGTTGGGATACTACCTTTACAGATATGAAATATGTAAGTTTTATAGAATTTTACGGGTTACTTTCTGGGAGAAAAAAGGGTTTTTTTTATTTTTCCCCCATGCATCCCCCACCCATGCCGAGTTTTTGGGGGCCTCTGTTTAGGAGTATAAATCCGTCCTCAACCAAAAGACAACAACAAGACTTGAAAGCAGGAAAGAGAGAGGAGAGAGAGAAGGGGGGAGAAGGAGAGGAAAGTCGGTGTTGGATCATCAGGTTTTTCGCCTTTCACGTACAGCTTTGGTTTTCTTGCAAAGTCCTGGGCCCCGACATGTTTTCAACGTGGGAAAACCCTAAGAACCCCCCGTCTTGCTTGCCCAAATCAAACCAAACTGGCCCTATTCCGTTTTCTTATCCTCCGAGGTGAGGGTGTGGGGGCTTTTTTTGCAGGAAGACAAATTGAGCAAGACTGTTCCCGATTTTTCGCAGATAAAAAAAAAAAAAAAAAGAAAAAAAAACAAACCTTGCCCTGGTCCCTGTTTAGGGGGGACTTTTGCTGGCTGGCGAAGCCCGGAATCGAGGTAGGAAAATTTTGTTTACCCCCGGTTACCCAGCAGAGGGGAGCCGGAGTCCCTGGGTTTTGTGGAGTGTGTTTGAACAAAATGATTTTGGGCTGGAAACTTTGGCCTACAAAACCCTTAAAATGGGATCGATTTAGTTCAGGGGGTTAAAAAATGGTGAAGATGGGCTCCTTGGTCCATAAAAATGCTCCATACATCGGGAAATCTCGAACAGTTCATTCTCCCTTTGGCCATTTTTTTATGGAACTTCAACCTTGCCTTTTAAAAAAAAACAAGTTACTGTAACTTCGAACAATTCCTGCCCCTTTGCCATTAAACAAAGGAATTCAACCTTCGCCCCTTTTCAAGGGGGTTTTACCCCCGGAGTTAACATTGGACTGACTCCATCCCTTCAGCCCTTCCCCAAAGAACTATAAACCGAGGTTCTTTTTGTGAATGACGCACAACATCTTGCAACAAAATAAAAAAACCCCCCTCACCAACTTTTGGAAGAGAAAAGGCCCTTTTGGCCGTTTGGGAGGATGACACGTTTAAAAAAAGCTGCCCCTTCCCCGAAATTGGAGTATGGGTGCCTTAATGGCAGGGTAAAAAAAATCGTCTACAACCCCAAGGTCAAAATGTCAAAGAGATTGTGGATACTAAAAGAAAGAACAAGAAGAAAAGGGACTGTAACCACTAAACGCCAGCTTACCACCCTTGGCCATTAGAATTTGGAAAAAATTTCCCCCTTCGCCTTGAAAAAAACGTGTTCCCCATGCTTTTTAAAAATGAGGGTTTTTTAGGACCCTCGTTGAAAAACAAGGGTCCTTTGGTGAAACCTGAGGGCCCCCCGTACTGAAAGCAATATGCAAACCCACCAGCACACTCTCCATCCTGTACAAAACACCAAAAAAAACACAAAAACCCAAAGACAGCATCAACATAAATATTCACTGGCTGCTTTCAAACTGAAAGCATCAGACAAACCCAGAATTTTAAAAATCATATTTTGGAGCCCCTTTCCCCTTAAAACATTTCTTTCTTTGGAAACTTTTCATTTATTGAATGGGACTCTTCTCCATAAAGGAACAAAGGGAGAGAAAAGGGAGAGGAGGGGGATGGGGGTGGTTAATTTGGGGCTTTTCTTCCAAAACCTTTGCTAACCTAACCAAATTTTTTTCAAACCCTTTTTCCTTGCGCGAACCCGCGAAGTGATCTGAACGAACAAATTGGAATTTTCAGTTTTATTTGTTAAGTTCCCCCCTTGAAGGGGCCTAAGAGGGCGAAACGGTTGTTTTCGTCTTGTGACTCGTTTGTTTGGGGTTTTTTTTGGGGGGCTAAAATTTATTTAAGATTTGTTTAGATTTTCCGCCCGCAAATCCTCCGTTTGCAAATAGATCTAACCTAAATTTTTTCCAACATTCAAACATTCTTACACTGGCCTTGCTCATTTTGCATTAGTTCAACCACTACTTTTTAAAACGTAACGATTCACCACCTGGCATTCACCTCATTTTTAAGACCCCCGCTTCAAACTTTTAAAAAAATTCAGCTCATTGGCATGAGTTAATGTCAGTGTTTTCACATCCCCTGGCACTTGGGGGGCAACTTTTTCAGAAACGAATGGGGTTTAAAACATACTACAGTTTTTTTTTTTTTTTTTTAAGATACATCTTGGCGGAAAGGCCCGCCGCTCTTCAACAATTTGGAAACAAGATCGACAAACATAGGGGCAACCCCACAGAGCTTTTCAACCTTTTAAACTAGGAATGTTGAAGTGATTTTGCCAAATCTCTTCGATAAATTGGAGGCTATCTTCCCTCGCAAGTGTTTTGTGGGAAAGCCCATGAACCATGTGCAAATTTGGTATTCGGGGCCTTAACTCTTAAATTAAAGGTTTGTAAAAAGAAACTACCCCCGCCGTTTCTCGGGAAATTTTCCCGGGTTTTCGAGTTTGAAAAAAAACTTTAGAAAAAACAATCGTATGCATGCCCAGAAAAAAAAGGGCCCCTTTCTTGTAAAAATCTTCTCAAAATTGAAAAATGGGACAAAAGTCCCCCATTTGTGTGTTTGGGGAACACTGAAATAACCCAAACCCCGGTTCAAGACTCTTTAAAGTTCTTCATCCTTACAGTATAAAGACCCCCTGAGGCTACACAGAAAATTTCCATGTATCAATAGATAAAATTTTCGGCATAAATGTCCCCATCCACTGAAGGGTCTACTTTTTCCCCTGCTCTGTTGATGGTGACTTTTTATTTTTCAAGGTCCTCTGTGATCCACCCTTTTTTTAAAAGAGACTGAAAAAACCAAAAAAAAGAGAAAAAAGAGTGAGGGGAAAGAAAGAAGAGATGTGCAGACAAAGACGGGAAAAAGGAGGACAAGGAGAGAAGAAGAGAAAAAAAAGAAGAGGGGAAAACTAGAAAAAAGGCGAAACCGAACAAAGACAAGAGCACACGGGGCCAGGAAAACACAAAGGCTGGAATGGGTTGGCGTTTTATTTTGAAAAAAACTTCAGACTGTGCCCACCCCCAAATACACCCAAGCCTGCCAAGCGAGGTTCTGATCACATCATCAAAAACACGACTGGACACCGACAAAACAGGACCGCTTTGCCAAAACAATCCCTTAAAAGGCAGAAAACAATCAAAAACAATCGGGAGAAAAAAAAAAAGAAAAAAAAAATCCTATTTGAAGTGCCAACTATTTGGGTACCTCAATGAAAGCATTCAGTACAAAAAAAAAAAACATAATGACTTAAAAAAAAGGGCCAGACGCTATAAAAACCTTATATCTTACATCCATGAAAAAGTCAAAAAAAAAACATCAAAAACGCCACTTCCCGCTGGAAACCAGACAATTTTATAAATATATGGTGAAGTCAATCTCCTAACTTGAAATCATCTAATAAACAATGTAGACCACACTGAAAAGACCGACAAAAAAACAAAACAAATGAAACTCCCAACCACATTTATACATACATTAACAATCTTATACGGGTTTTTAAAGAAAAAGGAAATCCTTTGGGGTTTGAAAAGTTATTTGGTAAAAAGATAGTGAATACGAAATGGCCTTCACCTTCCTGTACACAACCGGGTTTCCCTTTAACACCAGCGTGATGGGACAGTCAACACTAGTCTAAAACCCAACAATACTTTTTTTCTTAGTCGCAAAGAATTTAAAAAAAAAAAAAAAAATTCATTAGGGTTTTTTGGTCAAATTCTGAGCTGATATACACACACTTTGATATCATGAGCACTGTATAGAAAGCAAAAATTGCATTTATTTAATTAGAAAAACTGCCCAAAATAAAAACACAATTTGGGAATTGAAAGAAGAAAAATTTCAAAAAAAGGATGGGGAAACAAAAATTGGAAAAACTCATTTACACTTTTGATTTCCCCGTTTTGAGATGTGAAAATACCACATCGGGTTTTAAAAAAATATTTTAAATAAAACGGTTATTTGGAATCTAAAATTTTTTCAAAAAAATACCTCTTTTTTCCTTTTCTGATAAATTTGGAAAGTTAAATGAAATCTACAAAATCCAAGATTCAAAAAAAATTCGGAAAAAGTGAACAGATCCCACATCTTACAGAATTCCACCATAAGGACTGGTTTTAAAAAGCTTTTCATGTAACACTGGTTTCCGTTAAAAAAATAACCACAGTTCACGAACCCGTAAAAAAATCAGCACCATTTTTGAAAACAACAAAAGCAAAAAATTATATTGCTTTCCGTGAAATGAAGGTTGTTTGTCGGGGTAATTCTCCCGACAAGTGTGTTATCCCCCCGGTTTTGCCCCTCTCAAACTGTAACCCCCCCCTTCGAATCACCATGAAAATAAGGGACTTTGGAGAGAACAGAAATGGGGCCACAACCGCCAACCCCCTGACACTTAATCACACCGACACTGACAGTCCCAGGGGTCACAAAACAGAATAAAATAAAACAGAAAAAAAAATCGGTGGGGCAATTTCCTCTTCCCCCCCCCCTCCCCTTTTTTTGAACCCTTTTGAGGGACAACTTTCCTTGAAAACGACATAGAATAATACAGCACATACAAAAGAACATCCTTAGAAAAAAAAAAAAAAAAAAAATGACGGTTTTCTGTCGTTTCTTCTTCTACAACATGTACACTAATATTTTGGAAAAGTGTGTATTTTCCCCTTTTCTTCCTCTCTAAAACATGAGGGCCAAAGACATCCATGCTCTACCCAAAGACTCACCCTTGTCTACAGAGACCACATAAAACAAACCCCTAGGGAAAAAAAAAAGAAAAAACGTTTCCCCTTTATAAACTGCAACCTCTTTTTTGGGCCCCCCAGCTCTAAAAGATCTGTTCCAAAAGCACCGTTCCCCGCACATGCACCTCAAGGTTCATGCTTTCAGTTAAAAAACAAACACAAACCTATCCCCAACCCGGGGGAGTCCTTCCTGAAGGCTGTCATTCAACACAAGGAGGGAACTGGGAAAAACTGCCCAACTTTTTTTCCCACAAAGGAACTGTTCCCTTTTAGAGGTCCCGGGCCCGGACAAAGACCTTGATTCGGCTTTTTGGGGGGTCGGTCTTTACAGATCTTGACCATAGGACGCCCCGGGCAGATACCAAATAAATGTCTTACAGATCTTGACCTATGGACCGGAATGTCTTCCAGTCCTTTCCCCGCACACTGATGGAGGGAGACCCCCCCAATGATCTCCACATGCCACTCTTCAACAACTAACCCGAGCACATTTTACAAAACACCCCACAAATCGGCCTCCAGTTTAATATTTTGTTGCACAGGGGCCCCCACATCAGCAGGGGTCTCTGACCCGCCCGTTATGGCTACCCGAGAGTCGTACCCAACTCCAAATTGCGTAAACTAAAGGGAGAGTTGACAACCTGTAGAGAGATCTTGCAAACAATTTGGGTTAATACCCCTCCCCTCTCTTATCCTCCCATGTTACCCCCCCCCCTCCCCCAGGGACAGAAAAGGAAAGCTAACCTGTACAAGAATAAACAAATTTAAAAAAATCACCTGTTGAGTGTCACCTGACATTGCTTGATCCCATTCCACCCGGGGCTAGTGAGACCAGAAAGAAATGATCAGAAAATGCAGCATTCTGCACCACCTGACACGAACCCCGGGGAAATAACCTATTTACACCTATATACACCCCAAACCCGTGGATGATGAAAGCCAAACCCAAGACTTACCAAAAACTGAAAGCCGCAGTAAAGCAGCCCGAAACAAACACTGGGTGTGAAATGGTAAGGGGGCCCAGGTGACAAAACCCTTCTCTAAAAGTGGGGGTCCCAACCACAATTAGCACACAACAGTCAATGGGGGTGAATGCTGGGGGAAGTCGAATCAACAACCCATGGGAAAAAAGGGCTTTACCTCTCACAACACCCACACGGGCAGAACCAGACAACAAACACTAACCCCCACCCTCCCCCCCCCTTCCCCCCCCTTTAAAAACACATCAGGGCCACCCTATTTCCTTTTCCCCTATCAAACAACTCATTCCCCTACATTCAGGTTGTTTCCTTGCCCCTTTGGCCTTTTTGTAATAACCAACAAAATTGGCCCCTGAACGCTCACGCAACTGACCTAAACATTCCAGCAGTTTTCTTTTCCCCTATTCAATACACCCAACCGCCCTCTACTTTTCATGATGTACAAACACAAACTTTCTGAACTTTTGAACATTTATTTTTCCATTCAAAATCCCCTCTTTGATCGGGTTTTTTTTTATTTACACCAATAGAAAAAAACTGACCATTCTCTTCTGCGTTCTTATAGTGTACCTGTTCCCCCCACCCCCTCATCTCCGCCATAAAAAGTCCAGTCACAGTTCAATTCAAAAACCCCAGGCCCCCTCAGTCCTGACCTTGAAAAGGGCCCCGGGCGGGGAAAGAAGCAGGCTAAAATCCCGGGAGCCCCTCATCACCTCCCTTGTTCGCCCACAAAGGCTAAACCCCCACCAACAAACACAGTTCATCTGTACATGAAAACCCACCCCCCCCCCTCCTCCCCCTTAACAGTAATGGTAAAAATCACGTGATGGTCCACCAGGCACCAAAAGGGAAAGGGGACGCGCGGATGATGGGGGGGGGGGTGGGGGTGGGGGTAAGGACAAGGTGGGGAGGGGAATGGCTCAGAAATAAAGGGGGTTTAAAGCTCCTCATGAGGTAAGACCCCCAAACAGGACCATCAATATGGGCAATAGGAGCGTCCCATACTTGGGGTGTACGTTTCTCCCCCTCCTCTCCCTACCCTCCACGATACCTTCTCTACCCCCCCCACAATTCCGCCTCCTGGGGGACCTTCCCTCCCCCCTCCCTCCCCCCCCCCCCCCCCCCCCCCCCCCCCCCCCCAGGGGCATTCCCTGCAGACTGTCCCTTCCCCAAGACCAGCCAGCACCAACCCCCTGCAGAGTGGAGGAAAACCCCCCCCCCACGTGGGGGGCCCCCTTCAGGGAAAGGGCCCATTCCCCCTAAACCCACACTGGATAAAACCCCAAAAAATCCAACCCACCCCCACATCTTTTAATAAAATCCCCCAACTTAACATGTTCATTTTTTTACAAATTTCTATAAGCAACAAATACAAAACTCTGGTCTCGGCAATTAAAAAACATTTTTGGCAATATAAAGACTACCATAAAAACATTAAAAGTAATTGCTAGCTACTGTGATGAATCCTTGCTTAAAAGGGCGTTAAAAAAGAAATCACGAGCAGACGCAGCCGCCTGTATCTTGAATCATTTTTGTCAACAGACGTTAAAAACCCACAAGAAACGAAACACAGCTGGAAAATGTAAATGGGAAACTATAATTAAAAAAGCCCCGCAGCCATATTCCCAAAACCCACGAGATTTTGAACAACTGTTTTAAAACGCTACGGTAAACCAACAATAGACTACGCCCAATTCACTCTCCTCCCGTCCCTGTTTTGCCTCCCCCTCACGGGCCCACTGATCCAACACTACAATCTACAGCTAAACACTGATCACACAGGCCTGTCCACCGCGCATGGTTCTCCCTGTCTGCCAGGGTATGGAGGGGAGGTGTGGTGGCACTGTCCTCACTACTACGCCCAGCCATGCGGCATGGCTGTACAACTCTAGGCACCTCTCCCAATGTCTATGTGGCCCCGACTGTCTGAGTTTGATTTCAAAGCCTCACAACCAAGGTTTATTTTTTTTTCATTTATCTTGGAACGTGACCTACTACATGATACAATCATGCATGTGTGATATGTGTCCAACTGGAAGCGTGTATGCGTGCTGTGTGAATATAGGCGAGCAGGATAAATACTAGCACACAGCTATGCCACAGCAGAGCATTTCCAACTGAAGCTGGAATTAATGATGACATGCCATCAGGATTTTCACTTCCGGCAGTCTTTCAAGACTTGCTGAAATACTGATGCTTGCATTCACAATATCAAAAAAATGTTCAGTGCGCTCCACCTGCAGCACAGTAGGTTGTAACCCCCCACCCCCACTAGCCAGTCAGTCCCTCAGTTCACTCACTGCTCCCCTCATCCCCATCACCCTGACCTCCAGGGAATCAGACTAAAGAGATTATGACACCCTCCCCTTCCCCCCTGTCCTTCTCCAAGATGCAAGGTTCGTTAACGTCTGCCTCCAGCGCAGCGCCTCACACTATCATTGTGAGTGATGCCGGCCCATCTTCCACACAGCCACCCCCTCCCCTCTCTTCTTCATGTCTCTCCCCTCCAACCCACCCTGCTTTCCCCCTCCTCCTCCTCTTCTCACCATGCTGGACAAACACAGGACAGCTTAGAAGCCTAGGTTGGAGTGGTCCCATTCCAGGTCATTGTTAGGAGCCTTGGCAGGTACAGGCGCTTCGTCCTCTGAGCTCTCTCCATAGTCCTCCCTGCATGCTACTCTCGTCGTCATCAGTGTCGCTGTCATCATGGAAACTGGGCTGAGTGTTGTCCTCGTACTCAAAGATCTGAGGACAGAAACAGACATTTTACTTAAGATTCCAGATGCTATACAACTGCTGAGATGAACCAGACTGAACATTCTGCATACCATCATATCTTAAGATTCCAGATGCTATACACTGCTGAGATGAAACAGACTGAACATTCTGCACACCATATATCTTAAGATTCCAGATGTTTACAACTGCTGTGAGTGAACCAGACTGAACATTCTGCATACCACATATCTTAAGATTCCAGATGCCTTACAACTGCTGAGATGAACCAGACTGAACATTCTACATACTGTGTCTCTAGACCTTTGCCAACCAGCACTGCATGTCAATATGAAACAGTTCTTATTTTCTAACAATTCCAAGTAGTCCATCAATATAGAAACTGTCTTGTAAAATATATATAACCATGTATCGGCTGCCCGTCTGCCATTGCTGGCCATATGTGATCCACTAGCTTGAAAGTCATACCTTTTGCATCCCTCTACCATTACTTGTCACCTCCTGATCTACAGGACAAGGTGTCACCATAGTAAATCATTTGGGAAGAGTTGAGCATTAAGACGCAGCAATTTACCAATTTCAAATCTAATGACAGCCATTTACATGACCTGCACAAACTAAAAGAAAAAAAAAGAAAACAAAAACAAAAACAAAAAAGGGAAAGAAAAAAAATCAAACATTTACTTCAACTGCAGGGAAATATGATGCCAAAGCTAATCAACAGTGACAATCTCATTCAGCATAATGGATGATTTGTCCGCCAGACATCACCAAATCGATGAACATGACTCAGCATTAGTGTAGACTATCGAAACCTGACTGAAAGCCACTCAGACCTGAGTGACGACGACTTACATGACCCAGATGTGGTGTGGCATGTACGTGCCATGTCAAAGGTAGCACATGTCAGAGTGCACAATAGTCCAGTTGCCAACATGCACAACACACAGTGACATGCCCATCAAACCAAACCCACTAACAGCTTTTTACATTCGATTTAGAGCTGACTCACAGTTTTTTTTATGTTGTTTGGTTTGTTTTTTTTTGCAACTTGAGGGAAAAAAAAAGTAGCCAAGCTTGTCCTCCATTCCAGGAAATTGCTCAGATAAAGAAAGGTACTTAGGATAGACATCATGGTTGGTAAAAGCTGAAACAAGAGAACAAAATGCTGTACTTCACTGAAGATAGAAGGCACTCTGAGTAACCACACGCCTGTACATGGATTCTTCTCTTCATGTCCACAAGCCGCACACTATCTCCAATCCTGAACGCCACCTGACCTTCAATCTCTGCTGGCAACATACTCATGCCCACCACAGAGCTCTTTCACAGGCATGTGATGACCAGGGCACCATCAACCAGCCACTGCATCCTAAATGTAATCGATTCCGATTCATGCATGCCTACAGGAGAACAGATTGTGGCTCCTTCATCCACCCAAAGTGTCTGCATATGCAAGTGTGTATGTGAATGTGCGCACCCAAGAAAGAGTATGCATATGTGTGAGTGTGATTTTGGCGTGTGTGTGCTGGCTGGTAAGGAGGGACAGCCCCACCTCCTGCTCCACAGGGTTGACGGTGATGTTGAGGGCCGTAGTTGTCCCACTCCATGTCCTGGTTCTCCTCCACATGCACTACTTGGGTGCGGCGGTGAGCAGCGCGGATTCGAACCACCCCTAGGATGATCATGAAGAGCAGGAACCCCACACACACCACGATGATGGCTGCCATGCCAAAGTCTGCACACAGGACACAGCAAAACTTTATCTCTCTCCATGTTCAATACACACAGCAACGTCCATCACTCCATGTTCAACAAACAGCAACCTCCACCTCTCCATGTTCAATAACCACACACACACACACAGCTACCTCCACCTCTCATGTTCAACAACACACAGCAACATAGCAACCTCCACCTCTCCATGTTCAATAACACACACACACACACAGCAACCTCCACCTCACCATGTTCAACCAACAGCAACCTCCACCTCTCCATGTTCAACAACACACAGCAACCTCCACCTCTCCATGTTTCAACAACACACAAACAGCAAACCTCCCCCCTCCATGTTCAACAACACACAGCACACAACAACCTCCACCTCTCCATGTTCAACAACACACACAGGAACCTCCATCTCTCTATGTTCAACAACACACAGCAACCTCACCTCTCCATGTTCAACAACACACAGCACATAGCAACCTCCACCTCTCCATGTTCAACAAACACACAGCAACCTCCACCTCCCATGTTCAACAACACACACAGGAACCTCCATCTCTCTATGTTCAACAACACACAGCAACCTCACCTCTCCATGTTCAACAACACACACAGCACATAGCAACCTCCACCTCTCCATGTTCAACAACCATAGCAACCTCCACCTCTCCATGTTCAACAACACACACAGGAAACCTCCATCTCTCTATGTTCAACAACACACAGCAACCTCACCTCTCCATGTTCAACAACACACAGCACATAGCAACCTCCACCTCTCCATGTTCAACAACACAAAGTGCAACCTCCACCTCTCCATGTTCACAACACACAGCACACAGCAACCTCCACCTCTTCATGTTCAACAACAACACACACACAGCAACCTCCACCTCTCCATGTTCAACAACACACAGCACATAGCAACCTCCACCTCTCCATGTTCAACAACACATAGCAACGTCCACCTCTCCATGTTCAACAACACACAGCACATAGCAACTCCACCTCTCCATGTTCAACAACACATAGCAACTCCACCTCTCCATGTCAACAACACACACAGGAACCTCCGTCTCTCTATGTTCAACAACACACACAGAGACTTACACACATGCACACAGCTACCTCCATCTCTCTAAGTTCAACAGCACACACACACACACACACAAACACATACATACACACACACAAAGACACACACACACACACAACACACACACACACACAACACACACACACACACACACACAGAGCAACCCCACTCTCTATGTTCAACAATGACAACAACACACAAACAACACACACACACACACACACACACACACACACACACACACACACACACAACTCAATGCCCAGAACAGCCATAATTATTTAACCTTTTTCTGCAACAAATACAGCTATTCCAAGATAGTACATGCAAGTGTATGTGTATGCATTGTTTGTGTGTGTGCATGCATGTATCCAAGCATGACCACTGTTGTCAAGGCATAAAGTGACCAGAAGTGACAGAAAGCTTATCTGCATCTGTTTTAAAGGCAACAACGAGGCTGACAGATGGGTATGACAGACAAAGGGGACCACTGACTGGATGTGGAAGCAACAGTGGCGTGGACATTATGCTGGCCAGAGGCAGTCAACAGGTTCTGCTGCACCTGCAACCGGTTCACCTGGGCGTGGGCAAAACTCTTGCTGTCCCTGACATCGTGAAGAGCCACCAGCTGTAAACACACATACATAATAATTATAATATAATAATGTAATATTTAAGCCATTTTTGTTAAAATCATGGCTTACATCAATTTGCATTTTCAACATGTTTAACAAGGGTGTACTGGTTTGGAATGAAGAGCTGCAGTGGCCCCTTTTTT
>JAMYXO010005834.1:0-10000 GCA_033310375.1 Conus canariensis | reverse complement strand
GGCGCAAAAAATGTGTGCTTTACGCCCCCTTCAGAAAACAGATTCTTGGTTTTAATACTTGATTTACCTATCATATTGATTTCTATTTGTGATTATTATGTGTTCTGTATTTCTATCTTTTTCCGATCAGCATATCTCGAGAGATGGAATGGTTTGTCAATTCATATGTATGTATGTACGCCATTGTGTTATATTTGAATTGGAAAGTTATTATTTTTAATCATTATCATTTCATTACAATTGTCTACTCGCCGTTATTAAATATATTGGATAATTGTCATCATTATCATTGAGGTGTGTAGAGTGCTTGAAGGATTGTGCGGACATGTGGGTGTGTTTGGTTAATGTTTGGGGTGTGGATGGTGGCCTTTTGTGTTTGAATGTTTCTTTTTCATTTTTGAGGGGCAGATGCAAAACAAGCTGCCATGTGCTTTTTCTTTTCTCATTTAACAAATTTCGTTGTTCGTTCGTTCTCTCTCTTCTCTCTCTCTCTCTTCACTCTCTCTTGTCTCTCTCTCTCCACTCAACTCCTCTAACGCTCGCTCTCACTCACTCACTCATTCAAATCACTCTCTCTCTCTCGCTCATCTCTCCCTCACTCTCTCTCGCTCGGCTCGGCTCGCTCTCACTTACTAACTCACTCTCTCTCCGCTCTCACTCCTCACTTCACTCACTCTCTCTCTTCCACTCACTCACTCTCTCACTCTCTCGGTCTATGTCTCTCTGTCTCTGTCTGTCTGTCTGGCGGTTCTGTCTGTCTGTCTCTCTCTCTCTCTCTCTCTCTATCTCTTTCTCTCTCTCTCTCTCTCTCTCTAAATTAACTTATCCTAGGCGAGCAAGTAACGATTTATATTTTGTGCACTTATTGTTAATTCAACGATGATTTTTCCCCGTTTGTTCAGTAAATATGTTATTACATACTGCTGTCTGTGTTTCTGGTTTCTCTCATTCTCATTCAGAATCAGTCTGTACAACATATGAGCAAGTTACAGGATTGGGCAGTCACAAACACTTACATGTATGTCCGTGGCAACATGTTCCTAATGCTCAGTGTGCCATCGGCGTGTTGGATTCCGGACCACATGTTGTCTTCATCTGCCTGCCCTCTGGCCATGGACAGATCCAGCCTGCACCAGCATTGAGTATCGTACGCTTTTGGGGCATTGCGAATACAGAGCCACATGGACAATTCAGCATCAAACTCGTTTTCAGCAGTGCGCCCTGGTCAGCGTGTTCAAGATGGGCCTGAGATGTCTCCGTTTGGATCCCTCCCAAAAAAGTCCCATAACTGAGAAAGCACTGGTCTGTGGGTCTCCCCTTTGCTTCTTTCTGCCTCCTTTTTACATCCTGTATCCCCTCCCAATCCATGGAATGATCTCTCTACGCCAAAAACAGATAGGAAAGTGGTCTGCTGCATTTATTAACACTGTCAACGTCAGTTTGAGGCATCCAAACTGGTTTTCATCATCGTGTCCGCTGTGTCTTGGATGACTAGTGGTGCCTAGAAGATCTGTGTGTGGTCCGTCCTGTTGCTACGTATGATCTGATGTGCACCCAAAGAGGAGTGTGTTAGGCGTGGGCGTGGACAACAGAGTCATGGATGTTTAATGCTTTGAACTGATTGTTTACGGTCCTGTGTCTCGTCCATGGGTGTTTCATAAAAAGGACCACATTCATGACCGCCTTTGCTTTTGGCCCGCTCCACGGACATTTAGCGACCCAGTGATCCAGGAGTGAGTATAAAAGCTGGATTGGGGAAGGCATTCACCCGCCTGGATACTCTGTGAGTCTAAAGCGTTTTCACCAGTGTGTCTGTTTATGTGGTTCCTGATTAAGTAGGCCAGCAGAAACGGATCAAGTCTTGTCTGATCACTGACAAGTAAGGACGGATACAGCAAGAGCAGAACTATTCTTGTCTGACTCACTGCCAAGGTAAGGTCGATACAGCATGAAACATAACTATTTCTGTCTGACTCACTGCAAGTAAGGAACGATACAGCATGAAATTAAACTATTTCTTGTTCTGACTCACATGCCAAGTAAGGGACCGATACAACATGAACATGAACTGTTTCTCGCTGACTCACTGCCAAGTAAGGACCGATACAATTGAACATGAACTGGTATGGTGACCCCAAGCAAAACAATACGTGTTTTAGTCATGGAACTAGTTTTTATCAAACATAGAGCAACATAAATACAAAGAAAAAATACATCTGCATGAACTTTGACCTATAGTTCTCTGCTTCTAACCCGTCAGTCGTTCATTAATCGGACCAGTCTCCATACAATGAACTTTGACCTATAGTAGTCTGCTTCTAGCTGTCATATATTGCACATTCAAGGACTAGTCCCCATTAAATAAAGTATGACTATTTACCAAGGAGCGGGTCCATTCAGCTTTACTGAACAAGCTTCAGTGACCTAGTTCTGAGCACCACAGCTGACGCTATGAGATCTGTACTGAACAAGCTTACAGTGACCTAGTTTGAGCACCACAGCTGACGCTAAGAGGTCTGTCACTGAACAAGCTACAGCTGAGCTAGTTACTGAGCACCACAGCTGATGCTTATGAGGTTGTATGAAACAAGCTACAGCTGACTTAGTTTGAGCACCACAGCTGACGCTATATGAGGTTGTACTATGAACGCAAGCTTACCAGTGAGCTAGTTATGAGCACCACAGCTGATGCTATGACGGTCTGTACTGAACCAGCTACAGCTGACCTAGTTATGAGCACCACTAGCTGATGCTAGGAGTTGTAACTGAAACAAAGCTTCAGCTGAACCTAGTTCTGAGCACCACAGGTGATGCTTATGAGGTCTGTACTGAATCAAGTACAGCTGACTTGTTCTGAGCACCACAGCTGATGCTATGAGGTCTTTACTGAACAAGCTTACAGCTGACTAGTTCTGAGACCAAGCTGATGCTATGGGTCTGTACTGAACAGCTACAGTGACCTTAGTTTGAGCACCACAGATAGATGCTATGAGGGTCTGTACTGGAACAAGCTAAGCTGGAACCTAGTTCTGTGCACCACAGCTGATTGCTATGAGGTCTGTACTGAACAAGCTACAGATGGACTAGTTACTGAGACCACAGTGATGCTATGAGGTCTGTACTGAACAAGCTACAGCTGAACCTAGTTTGAGCACCACAGATGATGCTATGCGGTTGTAGAACAAGCTACAGCTCTGACCTAGTTCTGAGCACCACAGCTGATGCTATGAGGTATGAGTGGATTATTGTCCGCTTTTACTGTCAAAGGTTTCAATATGAGGGAATCCTCCGCGACTTCCATGATGGTATGTTTCATCTGCCACAGCGGCTCCAAGATTGTGCCAGTGGAGGCCTGATGCCAATTGGCCAATCATCCTTTTCTCTTTAAAAGTCATTTTAAAGCGTTTAAGCCATCTGTGAGAGGGTTTCCTCCCTTACACACACAGACACACACAGACACAGACACAATACACACACGCGCGCGCCAACCACACACACAAAACACAACACAACACCACACACAACACACACACACACACACAACATCAATTCAATCAAATTTGTGTTAAAATCGTCTTTATGTGAATTGTTGGACGTTCTATTGATGTACGTAAACAAACCTCACACGCCTAATATATAACATCCAGGCATCTTCCATCCAACCATCTCTCCTAAACAACCTACACTAAACGCGGTAATGTACATGCACACAAGACGCAGACAACATACTCAGCATCGACCACAGGACACTCACAGCCGCTGCCGCCAGCCGCGCCCGCACACACTAAGACGTAGCAAACGCACGCAACACAATACACGCACACACGCACTCACACACACCACACCCCACACAACACACCACACCACACACACCACCACACACACACAAACACACACAACAAAACACACGCGCGCGCGCGCGCGCGCGCGCGCGCGCACACACAACTTGTTGTCTGTCTGTCTGTTCTGTTGTCTGTCTTCTCTCTCATAATTCTCTCTTTTTCATTTCTTTATCTCTCTTCTCTTTGATCTTTGTTCTTAGTGATTCACTTTCCTGTTTGATTAAATGGTCAAAAAAAGGAAACGAAAATTCCAGATGTAGCCACCTATACATTCTTCTCGTTGTTATACACTATCTTCAATACTTGATGTCCTTTTATCTGACTGTGCTCTGCAAATTATCCAGAGGTTTATCAATATACCGACCCCGACGACGGGCCCTTGAAAACTTGGTATCGTATTTTATATGTCTGTAATTGATAAACATGTCCCTATAGACTTAAAGCATAGGAGTGACTGGAAACCACAGTGGTTAACCCGCTCGCTCTCTGAATCGCGCTAGCATTAAACTCGAGATAATTTATTACAGTCTACAGGGAAAATTGTGAAGTTAAGAAACAAAAGAAAATAAAGTATGCCTAAAAAGATATACTGAAAAAAATATTTCAAAGAACTATTGTTCTAAAAACAGATACAAAATCATCTGGAAAGCATATTAAGAATTATCTGGGAAAAAAAATTGATATGTGTTCATTCGGGAATGGACTTATCCCACTGAAAAATTCATTTCACACTTTTTCACAATATGATGAGAACAACGATAAACTCTGAAATCACGTGAGAAAAACAATGATCATCATCGTTGAAAGTTATTGTGATTCTAAAACATCATAGATACAAAACTGCAATTTAAATATTTAAGTGTACACGAAGAGTATAGGGCCTATTTGCTTTAAAACAATCTAACTGCTGTGGTCTCAGATAAATTGATGGTAAATTTGAAATTATCTGATTGTTATATCTGAGCATTCACCAATTTAAACTTAGCATCGAAAAGTGTTATACCCACAGCTTTTCAGGTAGCCCAAGTACTACCGTTTATAACAATCCGGCGACCAACTGATTTTTCAAATTATGACCAATATGATCTTTATTACTTTGTCTAACACTCATAGAAAAACATCTTAAACGCAATCTCAGTTACACTATATAACATGGAATATTTATCTAACAACGTGGTTTTAGAAAAAACCTTCCTGTATACCAGCACTAACTAATAAGTTGAACAATGGCTTTCATACATTAAATTGTAAATATTAAGGTGTACTTTTTGTTGACATTTGCACAAGCCTTTGACATTATTGACATCATCTTTATTGTAAAAAAATTGTAATCTCTAAGGCTCATCCCCCTACCTACGAAATATCTTGATCTCTTATCTACTTTTTTGACCAACGGAAAACAGTTTTTAAATGCTCTGTAAAATCCATTTCCTACAGTGAATTATGTGTCCCACTAGGATTCAAATTTTAGGTCCATCAATCTTTTCATCGGTCTATATAAATGATCTTCCTTAGCTATTTCCTTTCATGTGAACTATTTGATGACGACACGACATCAAGTTAAGGTCTAACAAACGTACACTCCGGTATGCAAGTGCTCTTCAAAATGATATAAATACTTCTTCTGAGTGGTCCAAACTCACAATTCACATGGCCCCTCCATCCTTATGAAATCCAAAATTTATGTTTGATATAATAGGCAAAAACGACAAAAACATGAAAACTAGATGGTCCATTGTAATCTCTACGATCAGCATATAGAGAAATTGATTTCATAAGTTACTTGGTCATATTCGATAACAAAAATCTTGGTCTAAATCACGTTTTCTGCTCTAATCTCGGAAGATCTCAAGTAAGATATTTCAATTAACAGAATTAGCATTTCTTTGACCAACATTCTCGGTGAAGTTATTTTTCATGCCTATATTACATCTGATATTGACTATGCTTCCAACTTGATTGGGAACATGTGCCATACTATTGTTTGAAACCACTGGAGCGATTGTATTAGAACGTTCACCTAAAAAATCATACTAACTCCTAAATCATCTCTTCAAGTTGGGTGGATAATCAAAGAACTGAGATTTTCCATTCAATCCAGTATGTCGTTTCAATCAAGGGTGTGCCTTATGTACAAATAATGACAATCTCGCCCCCTTCTTATTACGTACCAAATTCCTTGTAAACACCTTTCGTAATAAACATTTGATTGTCCATTCCCCGTCCCTGAATTGATTATTCTGTCTTCCTTAGCCATAAATCAGGTGGTAAAACTTTGGAATGCAATTCCTTGTACATAAGAAATAAAAATAGCTTATCTACGTTTAAAAACACATTATCATAATATCTAATGTAATCTATAGCTAACTTTCTGTGGTAATTTTGGATCGTAATTGTACTCCAATTTCATCAATGTTTTTTTTTCCCCCCTTTTTTTTCCCCCTTTTTTTTCCCCCCTTTTTTTTTTTCTTCCCCCCCCCTTTTTTAAAAATTTTTTTTTTTTTTTCCCCCTTTTTCTTTTTTTTTTTTTTTTCCCCCTTTTTTTTTTTTTCTTTCTTTTTTTTTCCCCTTTCAATTTTTTTTTTTTTTTGGGTTTTTTTTTTTTTTTTTTTTTCCCCTTTTTTTTTTTTTTTTTTTTTTTAAAATTTTTTTTTTTAAACCCCCCCCCTTTTTTTCCCCTTTTTTTTTTTTTTTTTTTTTCCTTTTTTTTCCCCTTTTTTTTTTTTTTTTTTTTCTTTTTTTTTTCCCCTTTTCTTTTTCCCTTTTCTTCTTTTTTTTTTTTTCCCCCTTTTTTTCTCCCCCCTTTTTTCCCCTTTTTCCCCCTTTTTTTCCCCCCCTTTTCTTTTCCTTTTTTCCTCTTTTTTTCCCCCCCCCTTTTTCCCTCCCTCTTTCTCTTTTTTCCTTTTTTCTCTCCTTTTTCTTTTTTTTTTTTCCCCTTTTTTTTTTCCCCCCCCCCCTTTTTTTTTCCCCCCTTTTTTTTTTTTTCCCCCCTTTTTTTTTTTTTTTTTTTTTGGGGTTTAAACCCCCCCCCTTTTTTCCCCCCCCTTTTTTTTTTCCCCCCCCTTTTTTCCCCTTTTTTTTTTTTTTTTTTTTTTTGTTTTTTTTTTTTTTTTTTTTTTTTTTTTTTTCCTTTTTTTTTTGGGGGGCCCCCAAAAATTTTTTTTTTTTTTTTTTTTTTTTTTTGTTTTTTTTTTTTTGGGGGTTTTTTTTCCCCCCCCCCTTTTCCCCCAAAAACCCCCCCCCTTTTTTTCCCCCTTTCCCTTACCCCCCCCCCCCCGGGGTTTTTTCCCCCTTCCCCCCTCCCCCCCCTTTCCCCTCCCCCCCCTTTCCCCCCCCCCCCCTCTCTCTCTCCCCCCCCCCCCCCCCCCCCCCCCCTTTTTTTTTTTTTTTTTTTTCCCCCCCCCCCCCCCTTTTGTTTTTCCCCTTTTTTTTTTTTTTAAAAAAGGAAAATAGCTAAACTTTTTTTGGGAAGGGAAAATTTTTATTTCTTTTTTCTCTTTTATGTGTATTTGCATTAAATTTTATCTTTTTAAAGCTTTTATTTGATCTTTACATTGTTTCTCTTTCTTTTTCCCCGGGGTGGGGGGGAAAAAAGCATTTGTATTGCCCTTTTCTCATTACCCGGTAAAATAAAAATTTTGTTCGTTTGTTTGTTCTTTCCCTTCTGTCTCTCTCAAAACACCACACACAAACACACCACACACAACCCACACACACCCCACACACACCACCACACACACACACCCCACACACACATTTTCCGGTATACACCACACACACCCCGCGCGCGCGCGCCCACACCACACACACACACCAAAAAAACAAAAACAAACACAAACAAAACACACACACACACACCACACAAAACACACCCCCCCATCACACAACACACACACACAAAAACATAAAACACACCACAACCCACAAAACACCCCCTCTCTCTCTCTGTCTGTCCCGTCTCCTCTCTCTCTTTTCTCCTCTCTCCACCACACACAAAACACACAACCCACACACACACACACACACACCACACACACACACACATACACCAAACACCATAAAAAGCGCGTGCGCGCACAAAACCGAGAAACAAGAGAGGGGGGGGACAGAGAGGAGAGAAAAGGGAGAGGAAAAGGGGAGAAGAGGAAAAGAGAGAGGAGAGAGAGGGGAGAGGGCGTTTATTATAAATTGTATTCCAAAATAACAGAGAAAACAAACACATGCTTCTTTTTTATCTGGCCCTTTCCCCCCTAAGGGGGTTAACTTAGCATGACACAACCGTTTTTGAATAGCGAATAATGTACATAAAAATGTGGATTTTTACTTTCTCCCTCGATTTGGGTCATAATTCATTTAAAAGAAAAGAAAAAAAAAAAGAAAAAAAAAAACAAAATAAATAAAAAGATTAGAAGAAGGAAAAACAGAAACTGCACATTTGTCGCGAGCCGTCGTGGGGGGAGCCTCCCTCCGGAGGGCCACCACATCCAACCAACGACAGCCCCCATGGATACCGATGAAACCCCCAAAAGAATTTAAACCCAAAGGGCCCCAGACGTGGAGAGGACATCGAAAATGAGGTCACCCTGAGGCAGGGTATGAAAAGGGGCCCAAAAATGTGAGAAATTTATGCTGTCGGTAGGGAAAGAGGATGATGAAGAATGCAAAAGTTTTTCCCCCGGGCTGAGACGCAGACAGGGCTGTTTGTCCCCGCTTACTTTTATAATATATCTCGGGCCGGGGCAATCAGGCCCCCAGAGATTTCGACACCTGTAGCGTTTGTAGAAATCCCGGGGCAACACTCTCATAGAAGCATCCTTTTAGTGGATAAAAATCGACTGTGTGGTTGTCTTCCCAAATGAGTTTCCGTACAAACCCCCACCTTTTGGGGAAAGGGGGCCGGTCCCGGGGAGAAAAAATCCCCCAGGGCTATATTGGAATCGAACCCCCGAAAGTCCCATCCCGGAATCGGCAAAGCTGAAACCCCTTCGCCCCGGCGGTGGTGAAGCAATACACTTGCCCAAAAAATTCAAAACACTGTTTTTCCCTTTTGGCACCCATTCGCCCCGCACATTTCACAGTCTCAAAGCGCGAAGAAATTGAGAAAAACGTGGCTAGTGAGACCTCCTCTGTGCTTTTATGGGCTAGAACATTTGGGTTTGAGAGACCTCCTCTGTGCATGATGTTCTAGGGAAAAACACGGGGGTGGAGGGGACTTCCTCTGTGGGATGATGGCTTAGGGAAAAACACCTGGGTAATGAAAACCTCCTCGTGCATGATGTGCTTGAAGAACACGTGGGTAGTGAGACCCCTCTGTGCATGAAAGTGCTGAAGGAAAAAAGGGGTGGATAGACCTCCTTTGTGCAATGGGCTAGAAAAAACCGTGGGTATTTAGACCTTTCCCCTGTGCATGATGTGCTAGAAGAAAAAGCGTGGCTAGTGAGACCCTCTTCTGTGCATGATGTGCTAGAAGAAAAACGTGGCTAGAAAGACTTCCCCGTGCATGATGGCTAGAAGGGAACCCCGGGACTAAAAGGGGAACCCCCTCGTGCGGGTGTGCTAGAAGAACAAATGGTTGTGAAAACCCCCTTTTTCATGATGTGCTTTAAAAACTTGGGTAAGAGACCCCCTCCCGTGCATGATGTGCTAGAAGAACACGTGGGGTTGTGAGGGCCTCCTTGTGCATGATGTCTAGAAAAACACGTGGCAAGTTTAACCTCCCCTGTGCAAAGTGTGCTTTAAAAAACGTGGGAAAAGAGACCCCCCTTTGTGCTGGTTGTGCAAAGAAAAACGTGGGGTAGTGAGACCTCCCGGCATGAAAGTACTAGGGAAAACACGTAGCTAGGAGACCCCTCTGTGCATGATTTTGCTTTGAAGAACCGTGGTATGAACCTCCTCTGTGCAAAGATGTTTCTAGAACAGTGGCTAGAGAGACCTTTCCCCTGTGCAGATGTGCCAGAACCCCGTGGCTAGAGGGGCCTCCTCTTTTGCATGATGTGCTAAAAGAGAGGGTTGCCACCCAAGGGAAATTTAGTTTTACTGTTGGGCCCATGCCTGTTTTTAAAATATAGAAAAAAAACACTTTTAGGAATCAATCTCTCTCTGTTTTGTCTGTCTGGGCCCGCTCTCTCTCTCTCTCCCTCTCTCATCTCCCTCTCCGA
>JAMYXO010005833.1:5000-14725 GCA_033310375.1 Conus canariensis | reverse complement strand
CACGCTCGCACGCGCACACACACACACACACACACACACACACACACACACACACACACACACACACACACGCACACAATGAGGTGAAAGAGACACAGACAGCACAACAAATCAACCCAGATTAATGTCTTCTTCTCTCCCCAGGCTTCTTGCCCACGCATGTGTAAACAAAAAAAAGAAAAGAAAAAAAAACAAAAGCAAAAATAAATAAATAAATAAATAAAAATAAAAAACAAGAATAAAAACCAAACCAAACCAAAGCAAGCAAACAAGCACAAAAGAACGGTCAGGGAGAGGAGGGTGAGCAAAGGAAGCAACGGGATCAGACAGGAAATGGGACGCAGAAGTTGGAGGAACGGAGGAGTAGTGGAGGATCGGGGAGGAAAGCAGCAGGGGTGGGGGGGGGGGGGGGGGGGGGGGGGGGGCAGTAATGAGGTTATAATATTCTCTCTCTTTCTCCCCCTCTCTCTCTCTCTCTCTCTGACTTGAAACAGCAGCATGAACAATATCCACAGCAACAACAACGAGGTGAAATGTCGCTTGCTTTCCGTCCCGTCTGATCATGTTAGTGCCCGTCTCACTTGCCCAGATCTACGAGTTATGGATGGAGCAGACACGTGGTTGTCAGTGTGACCTGAATGAGTTCATGGATGCATATGGAGGCATATGTTGCTCAGAAGAAAACTGTCACGGTCGCTAAGCCGGACGGCCCTACCACCCTTACCCACGCCTATCACACACTAGGTCAGACAACACAGCACACTAACACAGTTTTACAATCACGCACGCTTCTTTATTTCACACACACTCCATGGCGCCACCACTCACGCACATCCACAACTGCACACAAGTATCCAATTCCCGCTGACTCACCCTACTCTACTATAATGACCTGGAAGACCCTAACCTAACCTGAAACACCAGTTGCGGTATATCACTGTGACCTGGGGACACAGCGATAGCCCGCACACGTGGTGACTAACTACTAGGGACAAGGATTTACCAAAGGGACTCTAATCTCTTAACGACTGCTACCACCCACACCTCTCCCCCAGGACTCACCCTTCTCTTTTAAACCCAGGACCACTACCAAACTGGTCGCTGCGTCCCTAAGGGAGGCAACGACAAGTACCCTACACTGAACCGGCCACTACGTCCTAAAAGGAGGCAGTAGCTAACACCCCTAACCCTACTGCCTAACGCTACACCCCTTCTATCACAAACATGGGACAACCCATCCCGGCCCGGAAAGCTCCAGTCCTCGGCGCTGTACGTGGCCCCTCACAGGCTGACACCTCCCCGGAAGACTCTGCACCCCGGCGCTGTCCGTGGCTCCTCCGCGGGCCGACACCCTCCCCGAAGACTCTGCACCCCGGCGCTGACCGTGGCCTCCCGCAGTCTGACTCCTCCCCGCGATGGGCACGACACCCAACGCACACACACCAGACGCCCTCTCGACGGGTCCGGGGCTCGTAGGACGCCTCCTCCTCTGAAGGCCCCGCCGGACACCAAGGGTGGAAAAGGCCTGGTGCAGCGCCCTCTCACAGGACGCCTAAACAGGGACGAGGAACCAGTGCCGGAGAACTCCCGGAAGAGCACCGGTAGCTGGAGGAGAGCTGCCCACAGAAGGCAGACGGCCTGGGTGGTCTCCCTCTCCCGGGAAACAGCAGGCACTGGAAGCGCCGCTCACCTGCCGGCACGCGGCAGTGGACTGCGGTGATCTGGCCCCAGCCTCAGGACAGAGCAGGATACCTGCTGACACAACTGGACATACAGACGATCAACCACACCAGTTCTGCAACTGGCTGACAGTGGCTGCAACAAGGACGACACCGACTCAGCACAGGCCAAGGGCACCCAAACCCGACGAGGACCTGGCACTAACTATGACTCGAAGTCACTCTTCAAAAACTAACGGCGCTGCCGCCGCACCTACAAGGAGTACGTCCACTCCGACGAACACCAGGGACCGAAGTGAAGCTACCCCAACACATTCCGCCCTGGTCGGAATCAAGCGAACTCTACTCGCCACACAAAACAACGATTGGTCAGAGCAGTGTATCCCTCCGCAAAGCTGACACACCTGACCAACGGACTAGTTGTTGCTCGTGCAACAACACGACAATTTACCACAACAACTCACAGACTTGACAACACAACAACAGCCGATATCCTGCCCCGCCTTCTCTGCTGTACAACCAAAGTAACAAAAGGGTAACAGTCGGGAACGAAACCAACTTCCTCCTACCACTCCCTCAATAAATGAAGACTGGAAGGCAAAAATACTGTATGTCCTACTTCACCTGCCCCCTACCTAGCCTAACCTTACTACCTAACCCTGAGGAACTTAGCCTAACCCCAGCTAACTAAACCCCAGTCTTACCCCGCGCGCGCGCGCGCGCACACACACACACACACACACACACACACACACACACACACACACACAAGCACACATACATGCACGCTCGCACGCTCTCTATCTTGAACCACCACTACTCTTAAACACATGGACGTACTGATTTAGTACCGCCGATCGGTGAACACACCCCCTGCCTAAGTTTTAACTACAGGTTAAAACCAACAACAACTTCTCACTCGATCGGCGTTTTAGCCACACTCTACCTATAACAATCCAATTCCCCATCACTCATTCTGTCCTACTGTTACTTTTGATGCACACCCAAAACGTTCATCCCAATAACACCTTTCCAATACATTAACAACCACAGGTTACACTAATCAACCTGGACTAACTCTGCCTCACACGACCTTAACGCAGGTACTTACAGGCAGCCGTTACACTACGCACTACATATAAATTTCATAACTGAGGCTGCTCTGGCTATGCACGACCGCTGTGCGACAGGTGCTACAAACACCACACCCTCAGTAACACTTGCTACGTCATTCTCTTCCCATGACACATGCATAGCTTCAATAATGTCAACCTCTCATGACTCACGTAAATGGAACTTAAGGTTCTCTCTCTCTCTCTTTCTCTCCCCCACTCTCTCTCTCTCTCTCTCTCTCTCTCTACGGCAAGCGACTCAAGAAGTCTGCCGCCACATTGTCCTTCCCAGACACTGCCTGCACCGTAAGCTGGAATGGCTGCAGCTGCAGTGCCCACCTTGTGATCCTCCCACTAGCACTCTAGACCCTACAGCTATCTTCCTGGGTTTTGCCCTCAAATGAAAATGTCGCTTGTACCTGCAAGCTGCTGTTGCCAAGTTCTTCTTTGCCAACTTGCACGTCTTAGCTATTTTGTTCCTTAGGTTGACGACGTACTCTGTAGCTGTGCAGAGCTCTTGCCTCTCGGGTTGCAACCACCGATCTCTCAGTATCTGCATGGGCCTGCGCATCAGTGGCATCCTTACAAGGGGAACTCTTGACACTCTTCCCTTGTCCACAGTACGCTGACACTGGAAGCATGACTGGCAGTACCGACGAATGTCAGCATGCATGCCTGGCCAATAAAAATGGCGACCAACTCGCTCCTTGGTTCGGGTGGTACCTAAGTGACCAGACATGGGTACGTCGTGGGCTAGCTTCATCACCGTGGTCCGTAGTTCAGCTGGGACGCAGATCTGACTCGCCACGTCCTTGGGACCCTCAAACCGCCGAACCAGTACACCAGATTTCCGTGCGTACTCGACTCGTCCAAACTTAGTGTGGAAGTGCGTCCCTGCTTCACTCGCACTCCGAGCCTTCCTCAAGGTTTCATCCTGGTCCTGCATCTGAATTAGCTGCTGGGTAGAGGTGTTCAGAATGCATTCCTCGACGGGCAGTGGTACAGGTTCTTGCTGCTCCCTGGCTCTCTGCGCGCGTGTCTGCACTGCCCCTACCAACGCCGGGTCTGCGTATACAGGCACACGTGTCCAACCGGGATCTCCTACTCTCTTTGCGAAGTTTCCGATCAGGACTTCCTGCACAGGGCTATTCATGACCAAAACCTCCAACTTCCCTGCGATGAATGGTGACTTCAACTCTACTACCGCCACAGGTAACACAGACCTACATCTGGATTCAGCCAACACTACTGGGACTGTCTCTCCTGTGTACGCATCTGCCGGTACTAACCACTTGGCCACTACGGTGTGTCCGGCACCAGTGTCCCGTAATCCATTGGCCGGAGACCCGTTAACTTCTACAATGCACGCAGGCTCGTACCGCTGCTCAGCGCATGGGCGACACAACGTAGGGACTACTCGAGCTTGGGGCTGGTCACAACAATGAACAGCTCCAACAGAATGGGGCTCAGGGCATTTCCTAGCGACGTGGCCTGGCTTCTTGCAGTTGAAACAAACTATGGTCGATCTAGGCCCTTCTGATCTCCTGTTCAGCTGCTGTAGTGCACCATCACTTTGTTGGGACCTCCCTGCGGGCTGGCTCCCTGCTGTTTCACGTGTATTACCCAGGTTGGGCTGGTTAACTGTTCGGTCTTGTCTCGCCTTCCTCCCCAGTCTTTTGGCCTCTGCCAAAACAGTAGCTTCTGTTGCAAGTTGTTCAACAGTTTTCGGGCATGTCTTCCGGACCTCGATCGTGAACTCTGGGGACAGCAGCTGGTAAAACTGTTCTTGAAAAAGCAGATCCTTTACATCCTCTGCCACACTCTCATCCTTGCCCGCTGCCGCACACCAGAGGGAAAACCACCGCTTCATCCTTCCCAGCATCTGGCCAAAAGTCTCAGCAGCGTCCTTCTTGATGCTCCTGAACTTTTCCCGGTAGGCCTCAGCATCTAGCCTGAAGTGGCTTAACAGGGCGCCCTTTATCTGATCATAGTCGCCTAACTCATCCGCGCTTAACCGCATCACTGCTTCTCTAGCCTTTCCTCTCAGTAGAGACATCAGACGTGTGGGCCATGAGGTCTTGCTCCACTTGCACATCTGGGCTACACGCTCAAATTGGGCGATGAAAGCGTCCACGTCGTCGTTCTCTCCCAACGGCTCAAGGTGGACATGCTTCGTTTCCTCCACCTCAATCAAGCGTTTCCTATGCGCTGCTTCATCTAAGGCCTGTCTCTCTTGTATGATTAGCTCTCGCTCTCTTGCCTCTAACTCGGCTTCATCCCTTCGTCTCTTGAGATCTAACTCGGCTTGCCGTGCTTGAGCTTCTATTTCCCTTATTGCCCTTTCTTCCTCCATCTTCTTCCTCTGCAGTTCCAGTTCCATCTGTCTCGCTGCTTTCTCGTCTTCATCCTTCCGCTTTAACCTTTCCCTCTCCTCTTCGATCTTCTTCTGCTTCACCTCTAGTTCCCTCTGCCTAGCAGCTTTCTCCTCTTCTATCTTCCTCTGCTGCATCTCTAGCTCCCTCTGTCTATCAGCTTTCTCCTCTTCTATCTTCCTCTGCTGCATCTCTAGCTCCCTCTGTCTATCAGCTTTCTCCTCTTCTATCTTCCTCTGCTGCATCTCTAGCTCCCTCTGCCCAGCAGCTTTCTCCTCTTCTATCTTCCTCTGCTGCATCTCTAGCTCCCTCTGCCTAGCAGCCTTCTTCTCTTCAATCTGCGTCCGCTGCATTTCTAGCTCCCTCTCATCCTTCATCTTCTGCCTCACTTTCTCCTCTTCATCCTTCATCTTCTGCCTCACTTTCTCCTCCATCCGGAGCTCCAATTCTGCTTCTCTCGCCGTCTTCTCACCCTCATTACGTACCGAGTCTGTGACGAACTTGGCGAGGTCTCCCCAGCTAAACCCATCACCGCTCCCAACTTGGCAAACTTTGCATAAGCCCCCGTCCCCTGTTCTTGATCCACCCCCGCTCCCTGGTCACTAACCTTAGGTTTGGTATCCGCCGTAGGGGCCTGTGGATCCATGACACTATCGGGGTCGTACTGCGGATGGGCTCGGGTGTGTTTAGACATAGGGTACCCCTACCACCACAGAACTAGCAACGGACAGTATGCGATCTGAGCGCAACTGGAGGTTCCTGACTACGCACTAGCCCCTGAAGCAACTCAGCACAAGTACACAATACTCTCAATGTGTCACGCACTAAGCATAACTCCACCCACACTTGTGTACCTCATACATATACCCACATGGGCTCCAACCCATATAATACTACCGATGCACTGTCTGGTCACTGACTGAATCACGTGACACCGTGTGTCCACCGTCCACTGTGCATGCGCACCAGTTACCCACAGTCACAGGCCTCACTGTCTCTAGTAGGCCGCACCCACACGATCACAGTGCACTTGCACCCCACAAGTCCATGTGCACTCACAGCATACCCTATGCCACAACACTGCGCACCCTCGTGCTTCCCATACAGTCACCTGGGCTTACTCTGCCCTTAATCCCCACAGGATATCCGAGCACACAGCGTGCACAGTCACGGGCCGGGTACCACTCTACCTACTCACTGGGGTTATACCACATGTAAGGGACACAAAAGACACCTGGTACCCTCCGGCACCTCACCTACACTGTACTGTGTAATCACTCACCCTTCCAACAACCACTCAATGTTTATTGACCATTCATACCTCACCCACACGGTAGCGCCAACCCATTCACACCAATACAAGTGCCCCGCCCTATGCCACTGGAAAGCTGCCTGAAGTGAACAGGGACACTACGTACCACCTCCCAGGGTACTGGTACGCTCCCACCAACCACCCACTTACATTTCACACAACGTACACACCGAACACAACACCCCCCTACCTCCCTCCTAGCTACCTATCACCTACCCAGAACCCCTTATGGTACCCCGCATCTCCACCAAAGTGTCACGGTCGCTAAGCCGGACGGCCCTACCACCCTTACCCACGCCTATCACACACTAGGTCAGACAACACAGCACACTAACACAGTTTTACAATCACGCACGCTTCTTTATTTCACACACACTCCATGGCGCCACCACTCACGCACATCCACAACTGCACACAAGTATCCAATTCCCGCTGACTCACCCTACTCTACTATAATGACCTGGAAGACCCTAACCTAACCTGAAACACCAGTTGCGGTATATCACTGTGACCTGGGGACACAGCGATAGCCCGCACACGTGGTGACTAACTACTAGGGACAAGGATTTACCAAAGGGACTCTAATCTCTTAACGACTGCTACCACCCACACCTCTCCCCCAGGACTCACCCTTCTCTTTTAACCCAGGACCACTACCAAACTGGTCGCTGCGTCCCTAAGGGAGGCAACGACAAGTACCCTACACTGAACCGGCCACTACGTCCTAAAAGGAGGCAGTAGCTAACACCCCTAACCCTACTGCCTAACGCTACACCCCTTCTATCACAAACATGGGACAACCCATCCCGGCCCGGAAAGCTCCAGTCCTCGGCGCTGTACGTGGCCCCTCACAGGCTGACACCTCCCCGGAAGACTCTGCACCCCGGCGCTGTCCGTGGCTCCTCCGCGGGCCGACACCCTCCCCGAAGACTCTGCACCCCGGCGCTGACCGTGGCCTCCCGCAGTCTGACTCCCCCGCGATGGGCACGACACCCAACGCACACACACCAGACGCCCTCTCGACGGGTCCGGGGCTCGTAGGACGCCTCCTCCTCTGAAGGCCCCGCCGGACACCAAGGGTGGAAAAGGCCTGGTGCAGCGCCCTCTCACAGGACGCCTAAACAGGGACGAGGAACCAGTGCCGGAGAACTCCCGGAAGAGCACCGGTAGCTGGAGGAGAGCTGCCCACAGAAGGCAGACGGCCTGGGTGGTCTCCCTCTCCCGGGGAAACAGCAGGCACTGGAAGCGCCGCTCACCTGCCGGCACGCGGCAGTGGACTGCGGTGATCTGGCCCCAGCCTCAGGACAGAGCAGAATACCTGCTGACACAACTGGACATACAGACGATCAACCACACCAGTTCTGCAACTGGCTGACAGTGGCTGCAACAAGGACGACACCGACTCAGCACAGGCCAAGGGCACCCAAACCCGACGAGGACCTGGCACTAACTATGACTCGAAGTCACTCTTCAAAAACTAACGGCGCTGCCGCCGCACCTACAAGGAGTACGTCCACTCCGACGAACACCAGGGACCGAAGTGAAGCTACCCCAACACATTCCGCCCTGGTCGGAATCAAGCGAACTCTACTCGCCACACAAAACAACGATTGGTCAGAGCAGTGTATCCCTCCGCAAAGCTGACACACCTGACCAACGGACTAGTTGTTGCTCGTGCAACAACACGACAATTTACCACAACAACTCACAGACTTGACAACACAACAACAGCCGATATCCTGCCCCGCCTTCTCTGCTGTACAACCAAAGTAACAAAAGGGTAACAGTCGGGAACGAAACCAACTTCCTCCTACCACTCCCTCAATAAATGAAGACTGGAAGGCAAAAATACTGTATGTCCTACTTCACCTGCCCCCCTACCTAGCCTAACCTTACTACCTAACCCCGAGGAACTTAGCCTAACCCCAGCTAACTAAACCCCAGTCTTACCCCGCGCGCGCGCGCGCGCACACACACACACACACACACACACACACACACACAAGCACACATACATGCACGCTCGCACGCTCTCTATCTTGAACCACCACTACTCTTAAACACATGGACGTACTGATTTAGTACCGCCGATCGGTGACAAAAACCAAAGAGAAGAAGAAGAAGAAGAAGAATGTTGCAAGCCTCATAATCATTCTGCCGAAAATCTTCCTCTCTCTAACCAGTCCATCGTCCACGTCTATTTAGAAAAAAGGTTTCATGCGTCTGTAGCCAGTGTACTATATTCATGCTTTCACACTGGCAAGAGCATTCATCTATCAGGCCAGTGCAGAGGAGCTTGGTGTATACAGTGTAGTAAAGGCGCTTGTGGCCTTTCAAGCAGCCCGAAACTGGCAACATGTGTGGACGTGGCTACAGGTGTGATTGGTCATTGTCTTTTTTTCCAAGAGCATTTTGCTGCATGTGCATGTTGTTTTATCTGGCATTAATGCTGGACTTGATGTCTTTATACTCTGTGGCAGAACAATGTTACGTGGTTACCCTGGTCAATTTTCTTGTATTAAGAAGAAATGTTGTTATTGTTGTTGTCGTTGTTGTTGTTATTCTTGTTGTTCTTGTCATCGTTGTTGTTGCAGTTGGTATTGTTGTTGTTGCTGTTGTCATTGTTGTTGTTGCTGTTATTGTTGTATGTGTCCTCCCCCCCCCCCCCTTTTTTTTTTTTCACTATGCAGTAACCCACACAAGCAAATTGAAACAAAATCCAGCACAATTCTCACCGTTTAAAACCTTCAGTCTCTTGTCTTAGTCTGTCTATCTATCTGTATCTGTCTCTCTCTCTGATTCTTTCTACAGCTTTTTCTGTATCTGCCTGCCTGTCCGTCTGTCTGTTTCTCTCTCTCTCTCTCTCTCTCTCTCTCTCTCTCTCTCTCTCTGGTGCAGAATAAGATTTATTTTTTTGTTTTGTTTTACATCAGACTATTTTAGGTTTAGACCAAAGCTATAAATATGGTCCCTTTCAGCGGTCTACGTGGGTGCCTGGGATATAAACACCATAACCTGACTTAACTTCAACAGTATACAAGGCGTAAAACTCGAAGAGAAGGAGGCAACAGTAACAGCTCCTAATGTCGACAAAGCTGACGGAATAATCTAGAAATGGGCGAACATGAAAAAAAAAAAAAAAAAAGACTTTCGGGGGCACACGAGAATCGAAGAACGGCAGACGTCAGGCATAGAAATGACGTCATTATCAGCATAGCGTCGCTGCCCTGTGACATGCAAGTGTTTATGG
>JAMYXO010005832.1:7500-14726 GCA_033310375.1 Conus canariensis | reverse complement strand
TCTTTTTACTTTAAGTGATATAAGACCAGAGAGAGGAAGAGAGAGAGAGAGGGGGGTGTGTTGTGTGTGTGTGTGTGGGTGTGTTGTGTGTGTGTGTGTGGGGGGCCGCGCGCGCCGCGCACGGGGTTGTGTGTTTTATGTGTGGGGGTGTGTGTGTGTTGGGTGTGGTGTGTGTGTGTGGGGTTGGTGGGGCGTGCGCGCGCGCGCGAGCGCACTTGAGCAGGGTTGTGTATGCGTAGTTTTTTGGTGGTGTGTGTGTGTGTGTTTTTGTGTGGTGTGTGTGGTGTGTGTGGGGTGTGTGTGGGGGTGTGGGTGTAGGTGTGTGTGCGTTTGAAAAAAGGGAGAGAGAGAAGGAGAGAGAAAAGAGAGAGAGAGAGAGAGAGAGAGAGGGAGTAAGGGGAAGGTGAGGACTTGTGAAGAAACTATGAACATTCATTAATAGTGTGTGACATCATTATGCTTAAAACCCACAGAATAACCCTGGAATAGAATAAAGAAATGCTTTCAGCATTAATGTTCGATAAAAATCATTGTAAAGAAATGCTCTAATGGCGCCCATGAATTACTGATTCGAAGGCTTTCGCTAAAGGGTTTCAGGACGGCAAAGTAATTGTTGCAAGTTTTGTGTGTGTGTGTGGGGGGGGGGGGGGGGGTATGTGTGTGTGTGTGTTTTGAATAATTATTTCACGTAAATGAATCTAAGAGGAAACAAATGTATCTTTTGACTATTAAATAAAACATGATGAAGAGTGATCTGTTCACACCATAGGCGATTTATATGTTTCGGGAACTTAGTTTTCAGAGCATACATTCTTAAGCGGAAAACAGGAAATATAATGAGCTAATATAATATAATGGCGAATTCTACAGCTCTTTTTTCATATAATTTCCAAAGGGAAAATTGGTTTCTTGGGGTAAAGAATCCCCTCATCGACACCTTGATTAAACCCAACCCATGGTGTCATTTCTAACAGCCTGTGATTTCACCAAGCCACAGAGGAATGTTTCAATCTGCAGCGTTGTCTGTTCTGCCCTTTTTAAAGCTGATTTGTCAGCCACTTCATCGCCCCATATGTCAACAGGAGATGGAATCCAGCAACACTCTGTGACACTGCCCTTTACTGTCAGCCACTTCATCGCCCCATATGTCAACAGGAGATGGAATCCAGCAACACCCTGTGACACTGCCCTTTACTGTCAGCCACTTCATCGCCCCATATGTCAACAGGAGATGGAATCCAGCAACACTCTGTGACACTGCCCTTTACTGTCAGCCACTTCATCGCCCCATATGTCAGCAGGAGATGGAATCCACCAACACTCTGTGACACTGCTCTTTACTTATAAGTTTCATAATTAATTAGGTATTTTGTAAACAAGAACACGCCACTTATTTCTACCTGAGGACTCTAAGGTACAAAAAAACTGATTTTCAGTCAGCTAAAAATACTTTTTAAAAAATAGTCATTTAAAGGTTTACTGCGCACTGTACAGCTAGCACGACAGCTATCAATTCAGCTGTAACAATAAATCTCTGTCTGTTCTGTCTGTCTGTCTGTCTGTCTGTCTGTCTGTCTGTCTGTCTCTCTCTCTCTCTCTCTCTCTCTCTCTCTCTCTCTCCCCCCCCCCCCTCTGTGTGTGAGCGCGCGCGCATGTGTGTGTGTGTGTGTGTGTGTGTGTGTGGCGCGCACGCGCGTGCGTGCATATGTAAGTGTGTGCGTGCATGATTGTGTGTATGTCAATGTGCAATAGCGTGTGTATATGTGTATGAGCGTGCGCGCACGCGCGCGTGCGAGCGTGTGTGTGTGTGTGTGTGTGTGTGTGTGGTGCGTGCGTGCGTGCGTGCGTGCGTGCGTGCGTGCGTGCGTGCGTGCGTGCGTACGCGTGCGCGTGCGTGAGAGTGTGCGTGCATGCGTACGTGCGTGCGTGCGTGTGCATGTGTGTGTGTGTGTGTGTGTGTGTGTGTGTGTGTGTGTGTGTTTGACAGACAGACAGACACAGAGGTAGCACATGACTGTAATATCTTAGTTTAGCAGTCCCGTTTCCTCCCAGGTACTTGAGAGAGAGAGAGAGAGAGAGAGAGAGAGAGAGAGAGAGGAGAGAGAGAGAGAGAGGGAGAGAGAGGGAGAGAGAGAGGGGAGAGAGAGAGAGAGAGAGAGGAGAGAGAGGAAGAGAGAGAGAGAGAGAGACAGAGAGAGAGACAGAGAGAGAGAGAAGAGAGACAGACAGAGAGAGAGGAGACATAGAGAGAGAGAGAGGACAGAGAGAGAGAGAGAGAAGAGAGAGACAAGAGAGAGACACAGAGAGAGACACAGAGAGAGAGAGACAGAGAGAGAGAGAGACAGACAGAGACAGAGACAGACAGAGACAGAAAGAGAGAAGAAGAGAGAGACATAGAGACAGAGAGAGAGACAGACAGAGAGAGACAGAGAGACAGACAGACGAGAGACAGTAGAGAGAGAGAGACAGAGAGACAGAGAGAGAGAGAGAGAACAGAAGAGACAGGAGACAGAAG
The DNA here is from genome assembly GCA_033310375.1 of Conus canariensis. Classification (NCBI taxonomy): domain Eukaryota; kingdom Metazoa; phylum Mollusca; class Gastropoda; order Neogastropoda; family Conidae; genus Conus; species Conus canariensis. The sequence goes on along the minus strand of JAMYXO010005832.1, from coordinate 12,211 downwards.
AGACAGACAGAGAGAAGAGAAAGAAGAGAGAGAGACAGAGAGAGGAGAAGGAGGAGCAGAAGACAGAAGAGAGAGACGAGAGGAGAGAGACGGAGACAGAGAGGAGAGAGAGACTGAAGAGCACGATGACACAAAGAACAGAAGGGTGAACACAGCGGACGAGCAGAGAGAAGAGAGAGAGAGAGAGAGCAGACCGAGCACAGCACAGAGACACAGAGAGAGAGGAGAGAGAGAGAGAGAGAGAGAGCTGAAGAGTCACTGATGCACAAAACACAGAAGGGTTGAACAACATGTGTCCAACATATGTACAAATACGCAGATACACATGGAGACAGCCACACAGACACACAGACACACAGACACACACACACACACACACACACACACACACACACACAGAGGCACGCACACGCCAGTACACACACGACCACACACACACACACACACACACACACCACGCACGCACGCGCGCGCGCGCGCGCACACACACCACACAACACACACACACACATGCGCACGCACACGCCCATGCACAGAGGCGTGCACATGACGGCACAGACAGACAGACATTCAGACAGACAGACAGACACACACACACACACACACACACACACACACACACACACACACACACACACACACACAGAGTTACGTATTGGCCACTAACCTCTAACTGTAGAATGAATCCAGGGGTGTGTATCCAAACTCTATACTGTACACCACTTCTGTATAGCCACATACTGCTCTGTATTGTACTGTAGTACTGTTTGTCCACATACTGAACTGTCCTCCGTCACTCTGTCTCCACACAATGTGTTCCACTGCAGTTTTTCAACCACTTCCAACCAGCAGCTTTCTGTGCATCGCTCATCATGGAACAACTTGCAGGAAAACCAGAAAAAGAAAAAGGAACACGATTCCCGTGCCAGCTTTGGCCGGTGCTTTGTCTGTTTTGGGGACGTGGGGCGCGCACTTGCACGTGTCAAACATTGCAGTTTTATGCACATTAAATGTAAAAATATTTCCAAGAAATGCCATAATTAAAAAAAAGCAACTGAAATCTGCTGTACACAAATCGAGGAGAGAGAGAGAGAGAGAGAGAGAGAGAGAGAGAGAGAGAGAGAGAGAGAGAGAGAGAGAGATAAAAGGCACAGGAATGACTGACTATGGAGACGGCCCCCAGAGCAGTACAAACAGAGAGAGAGGGAGAGAGAGAGAGAGAGAGAGAGAGAGAGAGAGAGAGAGAGAGAGAGAGAGAGAGATTGAAGGCTGTTGACTGATAATGAAAACGGAAATGTGTGTGTGTGTGTGTGTGTGTGTGTGTGTGTGTGGTGTGTGTGTGTGTGTGTGTGTGTGTGTGTGTTGTGTGTGTGTGTGTTGTGTGTGTGTGCGTGTGTGTGTGTGCGCGCGCGCGCGCGTATGTGTGTGTGTGTAGACATATCTATCTATCTATCTACACACACACACACACACCCCACACACACACACACACACACACATATATATATATATATATTATATATATATATATATATATATATATATATATATATATATGAACAATCACGCAATGAAAAAGCAAACAAGCAAGTTTTTCTTTCCAGCGTTTCGGCACTGGGCCTTCCTCAGTGACTTCTTTATTTCGGTACTACTAAGAAAAATAAACAATCCTTAACTCCTACTAAGAAAAATAAACAATCCTTAACTCCTACTAAGAAAAATAAACAATCCTTAACTCTGCGTTTCTTTGATTATCACTCAGTGAACTACAGATGCCTGGCCCAGGCCCTCAATAGAAGAAATCGAAATTTGACAATGAACAAAAGTGATCCAGTGTTAAACATTGCACCCGTATAGATTCCATAACCAATCCCACTCTCACCTCCCCAAACACTCACACAGCCCCCCCCCCCCCCTCCATCACACACACACACACACACACACACACACACACACACACACCCCACACACACACACTCACACTCCAAAATACACCCTCCCAACACACACACAGACAGAGACACACACGCACGCACACATACACACACACATACATACACACACACACATGCACGCGCGCACACACACACACACACACACACACACACACACACACACACACACACACACACACACACACACACAAGCGCACGCGCGCGCGCAAGCCGCGTATGATGAAGAGAAAAAAAAATCCAGGTATAGTAAGAAGCAAATCAAACAAAATACAGGGGAAAAGATGCAACAATTCATTGCATGAGAAGCTTTGTGAGAAAAAAAGAAGAAAGAAGAAAAAAGAAACAAAGAAACAACAACAACAACAACAACAATGATCAGGTCAAGAGGGGGGGGGGGGGGGGTGGGGGGAATCCTGTGGTTGCTATAAAAAAAATATCCGGGGCTCAAATGTGAACTAACAAACGTAACCGTGCATACATTCCGAAAGGAAAATGAATGGACAATAAAGGAAAAATGTTTTATTGTATTTTCGGCGAGTTTGTGACCAGCAGAATTTTTTTCATTAATAATTTAAAACACAGAATATTAATATTTCAGTAATTATTGTTTGTCGTTGCTAGATAATTATAGTTAGTATCTTCTGCACAAACATGTGTCAGTTGAATATAAGCAATTTCAGAATAACAAATGCATAATAAAATAGCTTACCTTACTTTTGCTTCATATGAAAATATTGCCTTTTTTTTTTAAAGAACTGTAAGATCCACTTTCTTCAGGAAAACAGTACTTCACACCACAAAGAGTCTGAGAAGGTTGGTCATGGAAATAAAACATCAGCACAGTCCTTATTTCACACAGTCCTATGCGGGAACACACTGGTCTTGGCAGTTTCTTCACTAAACTGTAAAATTTGCTTTTGAAATGATGTCCACAGTAAGTAATCCACACTGAAAACAATCTCTGAAAGTGATTTCTTCAAGTAAAAAGAGAATAATAGGAATGTATTTTTCACAAAGTCCTATGCAGGAGCATACAGGATCTTGACTCTCTCGCTCTCTCTCTCTCTCTGGAAGCCATCTCCATAGTCGAACAGTGCTCTTCTCTCTCTCTCTCTCTCTCTCTCTCTCTCTCTCTCTCTCTCTCTCTCTCTCTCTCTGTGACTGACTATTGCCATGCCAGTATGTGAGTACTATGTGTCAGTGTGTCTTTTAGCTGCGTACTAATGGCTGAGGAAGCGTCAAGTCACGACAGTTTAAATGAACACAAACTGCAACCCACCTTCGATATAAACCAAAAACATTTTCGTGTGGGAAAGAAGAGCTTCTGATCTGGAGAAACTGTCTTTGTTATCGCTACTCTGCCATCACCGAAGATGATATTACATTTCAGTTTGATGACTTTGATCACTCCGGGGCTGTTATATCCCCCTCTTCCCTACTGGTCACGGGCCCCCCACCTGTTAATCTGGCCAAAACTGTGCTACGTATATTTCATCAAACATTCAAAAGTGTTACTATATCGTTGTACTTTACCACTCAGTCCAATGGAACGTTGATGTGTCAGGGACTAGATTGTCCGCTGTGGGACAAAAAAGAATGTGAACCACTAAAAAACTGTGTCTACTCATTTATGCTTGAAAGGAATGTGGCTAACTTTAGCCATTCTCTATGACACTTCCCTGTATCGTTTATTTCCTCTTCTCGGGTTCCCCTAAACCGTCACCACCTGACATTGATTGCACAGTGTTGACTCTCCCTGAAGAGCAGCCGAGCGAGGATTTTGTCTCTTCACCCTCGCAGTCACAACTTCTTGATGCTGATGTATCAGTGCTGGGAAGTGTCACACTGCATCCTCCAACCCCGGAAACTGTCCAAAACTGTTCAGAGTATACAGCTGAACTGACTGTTCCTAAAAAGACGACTCCTGTCAGCAAGCGGACAAGACGCCAGTGCCAACGTAAACTCTACGGTCGTCGCACGCTTAGTCCCCTCCCTGATATAAAGAGGAGAGTGCTTCAACTTGAACAAACAGTTAATACTTGGGACACTACTGAACTGAATGAAAGTATTCTTTCCATGATTGCTGATGTAAAAACTGCTGCTAAAAACGAACTTCGTGCACACATTAATGACAAATTTAATGCACTTGGCGCCGAGATAGAAAGCCTAAAAACAGCTGTAGCCAATCTTGAGGCAAACAAGAAAATAATTCTAAAGGAAAACCATTCATTGAAAACTCAAGTTGGGTCCCTCTTATCTGAAATCAATAAGTTAAAGCATAAGCAAGCAAATAAGAAAACAGTAAACACACAAACATCCAATGGTTGTTCTATTTTGGAAAATAGCACTCTTCTCCCTCAGAATACATGTTTACCACAGCCGTTGTCCCATACCTATTCTTGTAAAAGCCCCGAGGATACTCCAGTAAGCCAAGACCGACAGAACACTGAGGTCTGTAGGGAAGTCCCACAGTCAGTGACTGAAACCTCCAACAGAGAGGTAGCCAATGCAAAGAATACGGTGTATGGGATAGTCCCACACTCAGTGAGTGAAACCTCCAACATAGCGGTGGCCAATGGAAAAGATACGGTGTCCAATGATATGGTGTCAGACAGTGAGTCTAGTAAAGACGGTGCCAGTTTACATTATTCAGTTCCGACTTTTAATTCTTTTAATGTTCTCTCTCAGAGTGATAATGATAAAACCCTTTTGTCCGACCCCCGCCCACCTGAAAAGATATTAGACAAGAATAAGCA
>JAMYXO010005832.1:0-2500 GCA_033310375.1 Conus canariensis | reverse complement strand
GTGTGTGTGTGTGTGTGTGTGTGTGTGTGTGTTCCATTTGTAATATCAGCCTTATTCAATGGTTACCCCCACCTCCACCCCCAGCAACCGCCATATCCACCAACACCCCTACACACATCATTACTAGGGCAGGGGGAGGGGGGAGTAAGTCGATTGATGTAGCAAATGGAGAGACTCAGAGAGTGTAGGAAAAGGTAAGATGATGATAGCTGCAACCTATGTCTGAGGTAAACAGAGGGAGGTAGGGTGGTATGGGTGTGTGTAGGTGGGGGATATTTCAGGCTGGAGCTGCAGAGATGGAATGGTACATACTACTTTTGGACGTTGATGCCATGAGGGTGGACGGTGCCCAGTTTGGCAATGAGATGAGATTCCTGCATAAGGCGTTCCAAGCTGTCACTCTTAGATTGCCAAAGTGCCAAGACTTTGACATGGTTGATGTTGTGTTGGGCATGGTTGAAGTGTAGAGCGACTGGTTTGGGCGATGGTGGCGGATGTCGGCCAGGTGTTCAGAGATGCGCGTCTCAAGTGTGCGAGATGTCTCACCTACATAGATCTTACCGCACAGCTGACAGTGGATGGCATACACAATGTTGTGGCTCTGGCAGGAGAAAGTGCGTTTAATAGTGAAAGAGCCTGTGGGGCCATGTAGGATGGTGTCTGGTTTGGTGAGAGAGCAGATTTTGCAGTTGGGTTTTGAGCAGGGGAAAGTACCTGGTGGCTTAGGTGTTGAGATTTTGTTCAGCTTAGAGCGCACCAGTAGGTCGTTGAGGTTTTTGTCACGTTTGAAAGTGATCATTGGTGTGGTCTCAAAGGCATAAACCTGCCTTTGAGACCACACCAATGATCACTTTCAAACGTGACAAAAACCTCAACGACCTACTGGTGCGCTCTAAGCTGAACAAAATCTCAACACCTAAGCCACCAGGTACTTTCCCCTGCTCAAAACCCAACTGCAAAATCTGCTCTCTCACCAAACCAGACACCATCCTACATGGCCCCACAGGCTCTTTCACTATTAAACGCACTTTCTCCTGCCAGAGCCACAACATTGTGTATGCCATCCACTGTCAGCTGTGCGGTAAGATCTATGTAGGTGAGACATCTCGCACACTTGAGACGCGCATCTCTGAACACCTGGCCGACATCCGCCACCATCGGCCCAAACCAGTCGCTCTACACTTCAACCATGCCCAACACAACATCAACCATGTCAAAGTCTTGGCACTTTGGCAATCTAAGAGTGACAGCTTGGAACGCCTTATGCAGGAATCTCATCTCATTGCCAAACTGGGCACCGTCCACCCTCATGGCATCAACGTCCAAAAGTAGTATGTACCATTCCATCTCTGCAGCTCCAGCCTGAAATATCCCCCACCTACACACACCCATACCACCCTACCTCCCTCTGTTTACCTCAGACATAGGTTGCAGCTATCATCATCTTACCTTTTCCTACACTCTCTGAGTCTCTCCATTTGCTACATCAATCGACTTACTCCCCCCTCCCCCTGCCCTAGTAATGATGTGTGTAGGGGTGTTGGTGGATATGGCGGTTGCTGGGGGTGGAGGTGGGGGTAACCATTGAATAAGGCTGATATTACAAATGGAACACACACACACACACACACACACACACACACACACACACACACACACACACACACACACACTCACACTCACACATACACACACACATAATAAATAGAATGCTGGCTCCTTTATCGTTGGTCGTGAAAGGGGGGGGGAGAGAGAGAGAGAGAGAGAGAGAGAGAGAGAGAGAGGAGAGAGAAAGAGAGAGAGAGATTGTGTATAGGTGTGAATATGTTGCCCCTCCCCCTCCCCCAGTTAGTACGTAAACCCATCCCCTTCTTCCCTCCACCCTCATAGCATCTACACCTTAAAGTAACATGTACCAACCCACCACTTCTATCTCAGCCCATAATATCCTCCCACCACACACACACATACTACCTTATCTCCCACTATTCACCTCACACAACTTATAGCTATCTTATTTATGCATTTATTATCATTATTATTATTATTTTTTTAATTATGTTTTTAAAATTATTATTATTATTATTTACTGATTTTTTAATTTATTATTATTTTTAATGTTTCATTTATTTATTTATTTGATTATTATAAAAATTGTATTTTCTAAATATATTTCTGTATCATGCTTTCATTACCTTAACCTTCACTATCGTTGTTAGCAGTATCATTCAGTAATACTATTGCTAGTATTGATACTACCACTGGCATTGACATCACCATCGCCTTCGCCTCTGGGACTGTTGCCACGGCAACCCTGCTGTTTAAGAATCCTCTAACCCACTCTCCTTTCTCCCATACCCATACTTATTGACACAGATTGGTAGTAATCTTGTCCCTTTTTTTTTTTTTTTTTTTTTTCTCTCAGTATTTTGACCATTATTAGTATTCCTATCAGTAATATTATTATCTTCATTACGACTTTGACTCGCTCACTATTTCC
>JAMYXO010005831.1:10000-14728 GCA_033310375.1 Conus canariensis | reverse complement strand
GCTAACCCCCGTAAAAAAAAAAAACCCACAACAAGGGCTGTCTTTTCGCTAGTGGGGCCCCTGTCGGGGTGAGGTAAAACAACGGGTGGTTTGTTGGACCGCTTTCGGGCTGGGGGCTGCAATAATTTGGTGGGGGGTCGTTTTCCCGGGGCTAGATATTTTTTTTTAAAATGGCGGGCGCGGGCCTTGTGTTTAAGCCTTGTTGGTCCTAAGTTTTGGTCGTCCCCGGGCTATGAGAATTTCATTAGTATAATTCTGTATCATGCCAATCTCCCGTCAAAGGTCAAAGGCAGCATGTAAATCCATGGCCCACAACAAAGTAAACCCTTTTGACCTACATGTAAAAAAACCCTTTTTGGGTCCCTTTTGGGTATGCGGGAATTTCAAATCAACAGCAAGTTAATAGCATCTTCTAAATTGGCTAAAAATTTTTTTTCGGGCGCCCAAACCCTTTGTAGATTGATCCACTAGCTAGATTTGGGTCTGTATTTGGGCCTCCTAATAGACCCCAAAACGAAAAAAAAAAACGGGCGTATGGGGGCCATTAAGTCTTTACACTCCTGGCATTGTTAGGCCTTCAAATTTTATCTAAGATAAATGTTTTCCCAAGCATTGGGGGGTTTTTGTTTTATTGATCCCAACTAACTTTGGGGGGGTTTTGGCTTAAAAAAGGTGTGGCCGGGCCAGTAGTCAAAATTATATTCTCTACGCTGACCCCACAAATACAATGTGCCCAACCCGTGATTGCGGTCTAACTTTTGTCTAAAGTTATTTGAAGGGTTAATGTTAAATTCGTTGCAGATTCTTTCATATGCATTATTGTCCATTGAGCTGAGAAATGGATTAAACGCGTTGTCATTGGGGAGGCGTACTTGTAGTTCAGTTAGTATGCGCCTATACTGGTAATAAACATGAAAGTTATATACTGACCTTACTAAGAGATTGGGGTGGTTTAAATGGTTTGTATATGAAACACCGCAGCCAGTGGTTGACCAGTAAACTGCAAAATTTAACTGATTTTGGTAAAAATCCATGGGGTGAGTTGACCATGCTGATGGCACTCTATCACTCTTTATTGGGGGATTTAAATATCTAGTTAGTGGGTTTACAAGTCTAACTTGGAAGCCATATGATTCATCCACTGCGATGGTTAGGTTACTAAAGTCCAAAGATTTGGGCTCATAAACCCCTCCTACGTCGTAAGTGGCACTTTCATTATATTTAAAAGGTTCCATTTTAAATAGATTTTTTTTAAAAGGATTTAAAAGGATGTACATTTATATAACCAAGCAAAACCAGCGCGTGTTTTTAAAGTATCCAATTAACAATAGGCGCGGTAATAGTAGGGTTGCTCTTAGAAAAATTGGTTTCAAAGTTAAGTGGTTTAATATATCTGAAGAAGCTCAGAATAACTGGATTAATATTAGTAATGAAGGGGGCAATCAAATAACTCATGAAAAAATACCAGAAGGCTATTACAGCTTTTGTTCTTTAAAAGAAGTATTTAACGAATTAGGCATATTGCTAAAAATTAACGAAGCAAACCTCAGAATTACTATGCATTTTCCACTAGAAGAAAGAAGAGAGTACACTTTTCCTAAAGGTCTTGCTAGAATCTTGGGCTTCCACAGTACTAGCAGATCTTATAAATTTAGTACAAGAGAAAACATCTATCAATTTGAAGGTAATGAACCATGTGATTTTCTCGTTAACCCGATGTTGTATGTCCATTTACGAGAGTTAAAAACAAATACTAATTTATTTGATGGCAATCCATCTACAGTTCTAGGAGTACTACCATCAATTAAGGCGGGGTTTTGCGATTATCAGTTAAGCACATTTGGTGAAGACAGCCGGTTTAAAGAATTAGTTGAAGGGCCTATAAATTCAGTGTGTGTAAAAATAACTAACCAAGACGGGAAACCAGTTGTTTGTTCTGATTTGTTAGTAGTGCTTGAGATAGAAGATTAATCAGAGAGAATGTCAATATGCGGGTTCTAACCCACCCATTTTTGTTTTGCACGAAAAAAACCCCCATTTTAAAATAACGATTACTTCGATTTTTGGAGGTTTTTGGATGTTAAGTTTGGTTGTAAAAAAGGTATTAATTTTGGCAAAAAGTAGCATGAGAAGGAAGAAATTCGTTTGTGAAAAGGGGGTTTTTCGTGCAAAATAAGATGGGTGGGTTAGAACCCGCATATTGACATTCTCTCCTGACTTCGAGAGGCATTACAATGGTTCCTTTGTGCAGCAAGTGAAGAATTTTCAGATTTATAATATATTTTCTTAATTTTATGTTCCCATTTTCTTCGTCTTTACCCCCCCCCCCCTTTCCCCCTGCTTTAAATTCAAATCTTTGCCAAGTCATTACTGTGATGATGGAGGGGTTGTTGGTCGGCGCTTGTTTTTCCCCCATTATTAGATTGTTCGTCTTTGTATTTGTCTGACTGTATTCAAGTTTAAAAGGCTGCACCAGTCTTGAATAAAAGTTACTCTGTGTTAGGTTTTCTTATAGGAGCAAGAGTTACCCTACTTCTTTATTGTTTGCAGTTCCCTGCCTCATTTTGTTTTCAACTTTATTTCTTTAGGTTTGTTATCATCCCTAACTGAATTTTCCGATTTATAATCAAAATCATCTTCAGTATTTGTTAGCCCATAACTATCTCCCGAAAACCTCACATCGCTCGTGGTCACACACGCACACGTAACACTCTCCATGGTCAACATTATCTGCACTGCCGCGCGTGGCAGTGAATTCGCTGTAGTGGCTTGAATTGTCTCATCACTTCCATGTGCACAGAAGCTACGCTGTCTTGTCACACTCGCTGACACCCGTGACTTTCTTTTTCTGTCCACCTTTCTTACATTGAATCTATGGGCAGAATAGCGTCGGTTCTTGACCAGGGGTGGTCACACCTCTAGGTTAGCTCGATGATGGCGGTCTCCTGCTCGTTAAGGACGAACTTCTTTCCGTCTATCAGCAGATAGTCGTTGGTCATCGTCGTCCGGTTCTGCTGTTCCTTGACCACCTTAAGGTGAGGAGACAGTTTCTTCCTGATGGTTCTGACGCGCAGAGAAAAGTCGTCGCCGATGAACACATTGCTTCCTCAGAGATTTCTTTTCCCCTTTAGAATTTTCACTCTTTCCTTATAGAATGTGCATTAAGCAACAATGGGCGAGTTAGACTTTGGATTCAATCGGTGGACCCTATCAAAACTGATGTCACCGCTGAATTTTAACTTGTTAGATATCAAGTAATTTAGCAAGTCTTCACAATCTTTTTTAAGTGTCATTGGCCTGTCTGGGTATACTGTGCACAATGATGTTATTCCAATTAGAACGGTCCTCTAATTCACTGGTCCTCATCTCCAAATCTGGCACACTCTCTTGAAGTTGTTGATTGTTTCTGCCAGTTCATTATTTGACTGCCTAAGAGAGGCCAGCTCACTTTTCAGTGTTTCGACTTCCTCCTTCAAACCGACAAGTAATTCTTTAATTTCGGTCAGGTCCTCTCGAAGGCTATCAAACTTGTCACTCATGGAAGACAGCATGGCACAAGGCTGGTCCCAAACAGTGTCACTAGCAACTCTCTGCTGCATGGACGACTGTGGATGGTCCTCCTGGCTTCTATCTCCTCTCTCCATACTCAGTCTGCGAACCAACACTGGAACCGGCAAACATGTCTGCTTGCTGTCCCTCTTGGGAGGTCCGGGCTTGGCCTCAGCGTTGCGTGGCTTGCATCAAAAGTTGTTGAAGAAAATCACAGTAAGGAGCAACCTCACTATGACACCGCCCGATCAGCTTGTCACTTCAATGTCGACATCGCATGGCGATTGTTCTTTGGCACGGCGACACATAAATTGATGTAGACTGCCTCGAAAGAGCCACATCTTGCTCTGAACTCAGTACCACATCTGGCATGATGCGTTAGCTGCACCTGTACAAATTTCAAAATTGTACGTAACTAGTAAAATGTGAATTACAGAACAAGATAACACACACATCGATTGGTATGTTCGTGAATCCAGAGAGAGAGAGAGAGAGAGAGAGAGAGAGAGAGAGAGAGAGAGAGAGAGAGAGAGAGAGAGAGAGAGAGATCATAGGAAAACATAAGAAACGCTAAACAGAAACGTCTTGCAAAAACAAAAACAGAAAAAAATGAAAGGTTATAGATGGAACAAAATCAAGAGAGAACGGAGGAAAGAGATTGATAGAGGAGAAAAAAAACAACAAAACAACATGATAGCGAGTACATGCTTGTATGTGGTAGGAGGAGAGGGTGGTGGGGAGTTGTATGGATATTTTCCTTTTTTTTTGTTTTGTTTTTTGTTTTTGTTTTTTAGTTGGTGTTGTCTTATTTCAAACAATGCATAAATACTTCAACTGGCATCCCATTGTGTATCATGTTTCAGAGTTAAATTCTAATCAATGCACAATCATTCACTAATGTTCTTGCATTGAAGGCGTTTGTGCATTTGTTTGCCTACACAGTTTTGTGTACCTTTATGTCGCTTTTCAAGCAAACAAAAAATAAATAAAAAAATAAGGGAGGGGGGGGGGGGGAGAGGGGGGGGGGGTCTTACACAGCAGTGTGTCTATACCACTTAGGTACCTCTGTATCATTCAACAATCATGAAATGCTAAAAATCACCGTCAGTTACAGCTCTCTTTGACTATTTTCTTTCATATGTCATTTATTCACAACCTGAATGATTATGTTATGAAACT
>JAMYXO010005830.1:0-14729 GCA_033310375.1 Conus canariensis | reverse complement strand
AGAGGTCGCCCCTCCCAGCTGTTTCCCACTCTCACTCTCTTTCAAGCACCACCACCACCACCACCACCACTACTGCTACTACTACTATACAACTAGTAGTAGTAGTAGTAGAGTAGTAGTAGTAGTAGTAGTAGTAGTAGTAGTAGGGTGGTGGTAGTAGTAATAGTAGCAGTAGTAGTAGCGTACAATTACACAAAACGCTGCGATCAGTTCGTTTTCTGACACTAGTGAGACAAGTGTGCGAACTGTGAGGAAGTGACCTGTGAAAGCTATCATCAGGTACACACTCTGTCGCATCTTGATCCACTCTCTCCTCTGTCATCGCTGTTCTCAGTTTCACTTTCTGTCGTAGCAGAGCACAGTTACTATGTGGTCCAGTCTGCCACGGGATCACCGTTACCTAAAAATGTTGTATAGATTTCATTCATGCATTAATCTTAGATTGCCACAAAAATCAATTTTTTTTTAAACCAAAAAACGTGAAAAAAATGGAGTGAGGGGTGGGAAGTTTTAGTGGAGAGGGGATATAGTGGTGGTGGGGTAGTTAGGGGAGGCAGGAGGATGAGGATGGGGGAGGCAGAGAGAGTTGTGAGACGTATATGGTGCGTGTTTATGACAACAGTAAGTTGTGTATTCCAGGCTATGGATATAAAACAGCAGATTTCTTAAAACAAACAAACAAAGACAATTTCCTCGCACAAAATATCGCATAAAACAATCAAATAACATTACTTGTGATCTTGAGGTTTTTCCAATGTCAGTCTTCAAAAATGAGACCACACAAACATTCAATGTGCGCGCGCGCGCGCGCGCGCGCGTGCGTGCATGCGTGTGTGTGTGTGTGTGTGTGTGTGTGTGTGTGTGTGTGTGTGTGTGTGTGTGTGTGTGTGTGTGACTACCTTCTGCAGCGATTTGATTAAACATTTTTGACATCTTGATACGGGAAGAAGGAATTGGGGTGGCGTGAGGATTGTAAGGTACTTCACTAAATAGTAGCGTATTGCTTTTCTTTGCGGAACAACGCGTTTTGTCACATTTAAGACATATAGTATGGAGTCCTGGGAGGAGTGGGGTTGACTGTGTGGGGCTCCAGTACACCTAATCTCTGTTGTGACATGCTGTGTTGAATAGCCGCCCCCCCCCCCCCCCCCAACCAAGTATGTCCGATATCGTGACATACAGCGGCATTGTGAGATATTGCGCCCTTACAGGAGTTCCCCCAACAAGAGCTCCCATTGTTAGATCACACCTGAACCCGATTTACTTATCACCATCTCTGTCATTATTATTATTGTTGTTATTATCATCATTACTATAATGATAATAATCATTACTATTTCACAACTACTACTACTTTGTTACGGATGGTGTGCGGTGCGTGTTTTGCTGTCTGACTCTCGCTCTCAAAAGTTTGGATGCGTGTAATAATTACTCCCTACGCACACCCACACCAAACGTACATGGATAGCCAGGCAACACACGAGTTAGATTTTTTTTTCTTTATAATTATGCTGCCTGAACCATCAAACATACATTCATGTGAACTGGTACAAATCAATACATGTCACTACATAGCATATAGATCATGATATCAATACATAGGAACTTCAATCATCAGATATCAGCATATCATAGTACATATCTTGATATCACTCACAGATCTCGCCGGCGCCGTCCACAGTGTTTCACATATGCAGTCAACACACTCGGTTCCACAGTACCCAAGCCACAGTCTACAACACTAAAAGAAGACAAATAAGGATAACCAAGGTTCCCGCATGATAAGCACAGCCGTTCACAAACACAAGCGATGAAGAAGAAGAAACAGGGTCTCCACACAACAAGCACAATAAATCACGTCAAACTATCAGAAGAAGAACCCCAAATTCACAAGGCACAGTAATCCATAGCAGAAGAACCGCAGATTCACAAAGCACAGCAATCCACAGAAGAAGAGCCGCAGATTCATAAAGCACAGTAATCCACAGAAGAACCGCAGATTCATAAAGTACAGCAATCCATAGAAGAAGAACCGCAGATTCATAAAGCACAGTAAACCATAGAAGAACTGTAGATTCACAAGGCACAGCAACCAATATTGAATCCCTGGAGAACACGATTTCAGCAAAGTCCCATAGAACACAATAAACTTCGATTCCACGTATTGTTGATCTAAAACAAAAATTAATTAGCTTCTCCGTGTATTGATATTACAATGTTCACATCAATAAATTCAGCCCACCGACGCACATGAGGTGGTACAATTAGAGCACATAAATATTCTTGCAGGAGTTTTAAGTCACTCTCGGCGACACAGCATTCACAACATTTCTATAACAATTAAATTTCCTGGTACATATTTCGCTGGTACCGTCATCAGAAGTATCGCACATACACAATGAACATCAACGTACTACTGACTTGAAAGTCAGTCTCTCCACATAGTAACACTACGGAGAAAACGACGATTAAAACAAAATAAATTAGGCTGGACACCAAAGCCTCGGCCGTTAGTTCTTGCTCTCCTCTTCCGTCAAAATTTTTATTATTTTCATCATGTTCTTATGTCATTTCAAGTTGACGTCATAATTTACGTTGACGTCACATACTTCTATCATCATCATCATCATCATTATTATTATTATTATTATTATCATTATTATTTTTATTACTATTATTATACTGTTAGTATCATTATTGTTATTATTATATTATTATTGTTGTTGTTGTTATGATTTTCACTCGTATTGTTACCTTTCCAGCAGCCTCGATTCACATCCATTTTGCGTCTAATTTGAGGAGATAAATAATCGTTCGTTCTCCTTTTCCATTGTCTTGAATTCTGTTTGTTTTGCCTAAAGAAGACCAAAGAGGTCAAAACGCGTCGCGTTGTGTCTTGTAATTTGTTTGTCTCTTTCGTTCGGCGAAATAGTCCTTTTTCGTTTTTTTAAGTTTATTTCCTAAGCTAAGCCATATGAAACAGATTGTCCATTCCTACCTCCCTACTGTACGATGCAGCTTGACAGAACTCCTAAAGGGAATAAGTGTAGCAGAGTCTGTCATGTGTCACATCAGAAAAAAACAACAACAGTACAGTCACCGTTCATTTTTATCAATAAATAAAGGAAGATACCTCGGTGCGTTTTGTTTTGTTTTGTTTTTACATTATCTAGGACTTTTCTAGAGATCAATATGTTCAGAGACACATCTGTTAAGTGGACGAAATTCCATCCGGATTTTCCTGTTTAGCTGCATAGCATAATTCATGATAGAGACATGACGAACAGACACGCCAATTCCTTTTTTTCTTGCTCCATTCTCCTTCAAACAACTCTATACCTACGAAGGTATTTCAGCCCATGACCAACTATCCTGCAACATTGAACACATCTCAGGGTCAGCTGGTTATAAATTCATTTTTGGAGTCTGAATGATTATACAAGTAAGACAGGGATTCAAATGGTGGCACTCCACCTCGCATGTAGCCAGCAGCCAGTGTGAACACGAAGCGGGATTTGGTCTGAAGGAGAAATTATTAGTCGTTATAAAGATCTAAAAGTGCCATGTTCATAGCTGAAATTGATTATGCGCGCGCGCGCGCGCGCGCACACACACACACACACACACACACACACACACACACACACACACACACACACACACACATACACACAGGCGCGCGTGCTCGCGCACACACACACACATGCGCACGCACACAAATACGCACATACACACGCGCATGCGCACACACACATGCACACACACACACACAACCACACACACACACACACACACACACACACACACACACACACACACACACACACACACACACATACACACACACACACACACACACACACACACACACACACACACACACACACACCATGCGCGCGCGCACTTGCGCAAGCTCGCACACACATTCACACAAGAGAGAGAGAGAGAGAGAGAGAGAGAGAGAGAGAGAGAGAGAGAGTTTAAAGCTAAAAACCGGTCTTGTGGTAAAGGTCGGCGGTCCTTATTGAAAGGGTAAGCACACATAAAACAAAGCAAACAAAACAAGGACTTGACCGCTGGCCGTCGTCGAGTGCACACGCATTTAGAGAACAGCTCCGTGAGTTGTAATCTGAACTGCGTTGCACTGGCCACGTATTTTCTGACTTAGAAAAAAACTCGGTCTGTTTTTCATACAAAATGGATTGAGTTGTAGTGGAGACCAAACTTCATATTAAGAACAGCCTGCAAGGAAAATGTTTACCGTCTTTTCCAGCTGAATTGTTGATAAACATTGTTTGCATCTTACTTTTTTTTGTGCGCTTTCCTGACCGGAATGGGCAATTACAGCCGTAGCAACCGGGAAGATTTCCGACCACAGCAGGTCTGAGTGAGCCTATGGGTGGGCCTGTTCTTGATGTGATTAGGTGTGTGTGTGGTTCCAACTACTACTCTGCAACAATGCGAAAATAGGAGACTGTGGTTGTAGGCAAGCAAGCGCGTGAGTAAACAAAGTAGACATAGATAGCCTCTTTGAATGTAAATAATTTTTCCTTCTTCCAGCAAGTTTTTGCCTTTATTATTCTGATAAAGGGACTTTATAATGGGAGGGGGGAACAAAAATAAGACACCAAACCAACAGCGTGGTAGAAAACAAGGGCGCAATAACAGTGGTGGTTCAAGTCAGAAAAATTCCACCCCCACCCCCGTGTGCTCAGGCAGTCCTGGGGAAGCAGCGGAAGAAGGCGACAACAGCTACAGAGAGCGCTCAGTCAGCAAAAAGAGGAAGCTGGATGACCAACAACAAAAAATCACCGCCTTCACCAGCAGTCAGGCAGGAGAGTCAGGTGAGGCAGGAGGGGGCGAGACGGAAAACTTGCTGGACAGGGGGAATGGGGCGTCAGTTCTGGCCTCCCTGGGCAGGTTGGAGGGATATATGGAAAAAAGTCAGACGGAGTCAAGCAGGACTAATGACCAGTTAGATCAGATATTGTCTGAAGTATTTGAGATCAGAAAGGAAAACGAACTCTTAAGGAAGAAAGTTCAACAGTTGGAGAAAAAATGTGAAGATTTATCAGATGATGTCAGCAGACTTAACAAACGTCTCACACAGGAAAAAGAACTCAGAAACACACTGGAACAGTACACAAGAAAAGAAAACATCAAAATAATAAACTTGACTGGCGATTCAAAATCAGAGACCTCAGAGCAAACTGAACAGAAAGTCATTGGTCTAGTAAAAGACAAACTAGGAGTGCAGTCATTCCAGCCTGATCACATCAGCATCGCCCACCGAGTCGGCAAGTTCTCACCTGGCCATGACAGACCAGTGGTAGTTCGTCTGACTAATAGAAAAATAAGAACACAAATATTTGCCCAGCGTAAGAAACTTAAGCAGCAAAACTCGAAGATCTACATAAATGAAGATCTAACCAAGCTGAACTATCAGAGGCTGATGGAAATAAAGAAACATCCAGCAGTGCTTTCAGCCTGGTCTTTTCAGGGCAAGCTCTTCTGTAAGCTGCTGGATTTTCAAATCCTTCAAATCGAAGACGGCAACATAGCACAGATTGATTCTGTCATATAAGGTTACCAACCGTCTCTCAGGCTCATCGATCGAACACTCAGTTTGATGAGGCACCAGAGAGTTCTTTTTCAGGTCACCCTTCCTCCTGGGGGCTCGAAGACAGAGGCAGGGGCCGAGTGCGGAGAGCGGAGGGGACCAGCCAAGCTGTCCTCCCATTCAGCAGCCAGCAGTCCCGACACGCCGTGGGCCAAACGACAGGCAGCGATGGAGAACCGCCAGCCAGCAGGGAAGCCTCGCCATGTGAGGGAAGCAGTGCGGACGGACGGACAGAGGATGCGGGACCTGAGGAAGCTTCCATGCAGCACAGCGGCCTCAACACAGGGGAGTAGGGGCAAAACCTAGTTAATATGTGGTAATTTGTAAACAGAAAGGTACTATATTGCTTAATGTTATTGCTGTGCTCTCACACTGTATGTAAAAGCGTGTGAGTTGTTTTTCTTCTTCCGGATTTCAGTGGAGCATTTTAGAATTGTACTGCTTTGTTGCATGTTTTTAGTACTCTTATTTATTTGTAAAAACACGTGAGTGTTTTTTTCTTCTTTCGAAGTATGGATCAGACTCCAATGGAGCATTTGTTGTCCAGTGGCCGGGCTCTGCTTTGCTGTGATTGTCAACATGGTTTGTCTTTCTATTTGTCTTTAGCATCTATTTCAAAGCAAAACGCACATACTTCAACATGTATAAGGAAAACATAGACAAGTGGCGAATGTATATGTATGTGTATGCATATGTGTATGTGCAGGTGTTAAGATATGTATGTATAATGATATGTCTATCGAGCGGTGTGTCCCTTTACTATACAGTTAAAGATAATGCTGGTGTGTAGGCGCCCCTCAATGTGTGTAGGCGTGTAGGCCGATGTGCAGATCCAGGTTTATATAATGCATAATTAGGTACACTTTTCTTAATAACAAAACCCCATTTTTTTCTACTTCTTTTTAGGGAAAAAAAAAAAAGGGGGGGGGGGGAAGAGAAAAGAAAAAGTAGCTCTCAAACACTAAGCTAATGTGTAAAAACTTATTTACGTGGGGCTGCTCATGTAGTCTGATGACGTTGACGCACATTTTTCTTAAAGTATTTTATTTTTTGTTTATTCATTTTTTTAAAGAATTATCTCACCTCACATGAAGGTAAATTTACTTTCATGTTCACATTTTCTGTAGTGACCTCTTTTTTCGGGGGGGGGGGGGGGGGGGGGGAAGAGGCGGAAGAGGGGGAGGTTGTGGGGGGAAAGGGGGATGGGGGGAGGGGGGGGAGAGATCATGAGGCTATGTTTAACTAAGTTATGTTAATGAGATCATGAGGCTATGTTTAACTAAGTTATGTTAATGTTTAAAATGAGTGTGCTCCCAAACAGTCCCCTCCTGACCCCAGAAACTCGGAGCTGCAGGGCCGTGGTGCTGGGGAATGATGACAGTGGACTGCACGGGATGTCCCTGCTCCCCACCCTCCTTCCTGGGAATGACAGACTCCGACACGAAATTGAAAGGAAAAGCTACGACCATCGTAATGCAAATCAAATACGTATGACACTTTTTTTTCCCCTGTCATTTCATGGAATTCAAAAGCAACATTCTTGAGGGAAAGAAAAAGTTTGGTCTAAAGTAGCAGTTTTCATATTACTAGACAAGGCTATTATTGGTCCTAATATGATTAATTGTGGCAAAGTCTGTCATATTCTACAATTAACATTATGAGGGTGGGGATTGGGGAGCGGTTCCATGGGGGGGGGGGGGGGGGAGGAGGGGGGGGGGAGGAGGGGGGGCAGGGGGGTTGAAGGGGGGGGGGGGAGGGGGGAAGCTATATGAGGTGGATTTGTCAACTTTGAAAGAGTAGGATTGTTTTGTTTGTTTGTTTTTTTTTCTCCATTCCGTAGTAAGATGTGAACTCAACGCATTGTGAATCAATTATGAGAATGATGAGAAGGATGACTTTTTGATACTGTTATTGTGGGTTTCTTGTCGTTAATTCTTATATTTTTCATTACTATTATCATTGAATTTATCTTCATGAAAGAGTTAACCTAAATTTTGTGAGAAAAAAAAAGAAGTTTGGGCTTCTCCCTTTTTCATGATTAGCGGTCAAGTAAAGACCGCACGTGCTATGCACGCGTCTTTCATGTTACATGTTGTGTGTTTTTACTTTTGTTGCCTGTTTTTTGTTTGTTCATATTCTTTTTGTGCTTTGAATGGTTCTTCATGGTTTGAAATGTGTCTAAGGTTAGTGCAGAATGTGTGTGAAACAGATGTGAGGTCATGCAAAAAATGCATTGTTTATTTAATTTTGAATTTAAGGCACAGAGATTGTCTGAGAATGTTCATATTGAATATTTCTAGGAAAGCCATGCGAATATGCAATAATTGTGAAAAAACAATTTCACCTTAATAATGGTTGATAGTGAGGAATTAAAACTGTTGTCCATGAACTGTCAGGGCCTAGCAAATCCAAAAAAACGTAGGGATGTGTTTCATTATTTGCGATCAAAATCTTATTCAGTCTACCTTTTGCAAGATATTCACATGGATCCAAAGCTTGAAAAATATGTAACTGCTGAATGGGGCTTTTCCTGCTTTTTTGCTCCTCACACCTCAAATTCTAGGGGAACAGCTATCTTGCTTAACAACAATTTTGAGTTCAAAGTTCAGAACATTTGTAAAGACGAAAATGGAGGATACATACTTCTTTCAGTCATGATTGAAAAAAAGAAATTTGTGATTGTAAGTATATATGGACCGAACAGGGATGACCCAGATTTTTATGCAAATCTTGAAGAACGTATTAAAGAAAAGAATTTCGATTTTGTAATAATAGGTGGTGACTGGAATCTAGTTATGGATTTTGATATGGATTATTATAACTATAGGCACCATAATAATGTCAGGGCACAAGAACAGGTCAAGAGAATGATGATGAATTTGGAATTAATGGATGTATGGCGTGAAATGAATCCAGATACAAGAAGATATACGTGGAGGAGGAACAATCCCCTTCAGCAAAGTAGATTAGACTTTTTTCTAGTGTCAGAATCATTGTATAATAACTCGCTTCACACCGACATACTTCCAGGATATAGAACTGACCATTCTATCATCACGTTAGTCCTTGGGTCGAAAAAGGAAGAGAGCAGAGCCGGACTCTGGAAATTTAATAGTTCTCTATTAAAAGACAAAATGTATGTGGAAGAAGTTCATAATGAAATAAAACGGGTTTTAGAGGAGTATGCCTTATCCCCCTATTCTCGTGAAAATATGAATCAGATACCAAAAGACGAATTGCAGTTTAGTATTAGTGACCAACTGCTTCTTGACACTATGCTTATGAAAATAAGAGCGAAAACAATAGCATTTGCAACAGCTAAAAAGAAAAAAAATACAGAACAGGAAAAACAGCTAGAAGAAGAGATAAAGCGACTAGAAAAAAAAGTGATGTTAACTGAAATAGAGAAAAATTACTTAGAAAATAGTAAAGCAGAACTGGTATCTCTAAGGGAGGAAAAAAATGGAGGGAGTCTTGCTTCGCTCCCGGACAAGATGGATAGCTGAGGGCGGGGAAAATCACAAACTATTTTTGTTCCTTAGAAAAGAGGAATTTTGTGAGTAAAAGAATCACAGAGATAGATAAAAATGGTACAATGATAAAAGATGAAAAAGAAATAGCAAATGAAATCAACACATTTTACAAAACATTGTACCTTGAAAAAAACGTTGAAGATATAGAAATAAGGAATTTGGTTGCCGAACTACCACGTTTGTCCGGGGAAGAGCAGGACTCCTTAGAAGGCGAAATTTCATTGACAGAGGCTGGGTTTGCACTCAAAAACATGAAAAAATAATAAAAGCCCAGGAAGCGATGGATTCACAGTGGAATTTTTCAAATTTTTTTGGCGTTATCTTGGGGCTTTTGTTGTAAGGTCACTAAATGAAGGGTTTAGAAAAGGGGAATTGTCTTCCACACAAAAAGAAGGGGTAATAATCTGTATTCCTAAGGGAGATAAACCACGTCAGTTTATTGGAAACTGGAGACCCATCTCTTTGCTTAATGTTGTTTATAAGATAGGCTCTGCATGTATTGCAAATAGGCTGAAATTAATTCTTCCATCAATTATAGATGGAGACCAGACTGGATTCATTAAAAACAGATACATTGGAGATAACATACGTCTAATATATGATCTGATTGATTATCTTCAGACAAGCAAAAGACCTGGTCTACTAATTTCTCTAGATTTTGAGAAGGCTTTTGATTCGCTCAGTTGGTCGTTTATGTGGAAAATATTGGATGAATTTTGCTTTGGTCCTGATTTTTGTCAATGGATAAAAACCTTTACAAAAGATATAAAATCGACTGTTACAGTAAATGGAAGATTAACACCATGGTTCCATGTGCAAAGGGGATGTAGACAGGGAGACCCAATCTCACCTTATTTGTTCATAATTTGTGTTGAAATTCTAGCTGCCATGATCAGAAAGAATGATATAATCAAAGGTGTAAAGGTAAATACTGGAGGAGTTGAAATTAAGATATCCCAATACGCTGACGATACTGAATTAATACAAGAGGGTGATAGGGAATCATTTGAAGAATCAATGAGAATTGTTAATGTTTTTGGAAGTGTGTCCGGGTTAAAACTGAATTGTAAAAAAAAGCATCGCAGTTTGGCTTGGCTGTAGAAAAAATTCACAGGTAAAATATATGCCCCATTTGCACATGGAATGGAATCCGTTGCGATTCAAAATACTTGGTATTTGGTTCACCAATGATTTAAAAGAATGTGTAAGAATTAATTTCGAGCACAGATTTAAGGAAATTAAAATATTATATGAGGTA
Organism: Conus canariensis; assembly: GCA_033310375.1. Classification (NCBI taxonomy): domain Eukaryota; kingdom Metazoa; phylum Mollusca; class Gastropoda; order Neogastropoda; family Conidae; genus Conus; species Conus canariensis. The sequence goes on along the minus strand of JAMYXO010005830.1, from coordinate 4,318 downwards.
TGGCTTAAAAGACAGTTGACACCACTTGGACGAATAGCTATTCTTAAATCTCTCATTTTGTCTAAAATAGTTTTTCTTTGGATGCTCTTGCCAAATCCACCAGACAAAATTTTGAACGTGATACAACAGGGCATTTATCGATTTGTTTGGAATGAGAAGAATGACAAGATAAGTAGAAAGATATCGTATTAAAAATACTGATCAAGGTGGTATTGGAATCCCAAATGTTCGAAATTATGTAAAATGCATTAAAAGTTGCTTGGATCAGAAGATTGCACACTAGTAAGCACAAATGGGCATGTATCGTGAAACAATTATATGCACAAAACAGGTTTATAGATAAGATAGGTTACTAATATTATACATTTCAGAAATAAGAATCTCTTTTGGTTTAAGTGTCTATAAATCCTATGAAGAAATGGGGAAATGTGTTGAAATTGAAAACCCTGAAGAATTAATTTCTGAACCCATCTTTTGTAATTCCGGTATCCTGATAGCCAGAGAGTCTCCATTTCATCAGAACTGGATTGAAAAAGGGGTTTATCAAGTTGCTAATTTATTAGATGAAAATGGAGGATTTCTGTCTTTTGATACGTTTTGTGTCAAATATGATATTTTAGGCTAACTTTCTTGTTTATAGGGGAATGGTTAATGCTGTTAGAGCATATATTCAAAGTAGTGGATTAGCCATGCCAAATAATAATCTTTTAAATTATGACTCGAGTAAAGCTTTCAGGATAATACAATCTATTCCAAAGGGTGCAAGACCAATTTTATGATCTACTGGGGAAAAACAACACATTGCCAAACTGTTGTGAAAAGTGGGATAGAAGGATATATCGAAGCATACAATGGAACACCATTTTCAGGAAAATTAGGAAGATAAAGGACATCAAATTAAAGTGGTTGCAGATAAGGATAGTGCACAGAATTCTAGGAACTAACAGTATTACTGTTCAACATGAACATAAATAGGAATGATAGGTGCTCTTTTTGCAACCTAGGAAAAAGAAAATATTCAACACATTTTTTTGGCATTGGTCATTTTGTACACTCGTTCTGGAGGGATTTCCAAACCACTCTTGCTCAGAACTGTTCTTTGGCTCACTCATTTCGCTTTAGCGAACATCTGGTGATTTTTGGATGTGAAAAGAGACGAAAAAACTGACCATGTTTTAGATTTGATTATTCTATTAGCAAAACTGTATATATACCATTGTAAGATGACAAGTGTAGTGCCAACTGTCCGTGTCTTTTGTGGATACCTCAAAAAACGGTATGAGATTGAAAAGTATATTTCAACAATTGAGTTGAATTATGAAAAATTCGTGCTTTCTTGGGTAGCCTATGTCCCTCTTTTTGATTGAAGTATCTGCACAACCTAAGTTTATCTCAAGTTTGCACTACATTTAGCTGTCTGCATATCTTTGTTTGTCTTATCTTGTCTGTCTGTCTATCTCTATCTCTCTTGCTACATGTGTAGTTTTGTTTGCTTGTTTGTTTCTTTTTGTCATTCATGTTAAAAAACCTTGATGAATACATTTGAAAAAAGTATGATATATGAAACCTGCTGTAGATACTATTCAATTTTCTTTCTGGAAAATGTATATATAATGTTTACTGTTCATCTTGTGAATAAAAATGTAAAAAAAAAAAAAAAAGCAAACAAAACAAAAACAAAACCAAGCAAAACAAAATAAGAATGGCTTGTACAAATTAAATAAGTGAACCCAACAGCATGTTACGAATATAAAATGAAAACAACATCTTACTAAGACTCATCACGCAGTTACCTTTGTACATACATAAATCTATACATTTATACATGTTAATACATATATAAAGCAAACCGATATACATGTATAAATACGAACAACATGTGCGAGCACACAACACACACACACACACACACACACACACACACACACACACACACACACACACCGTCTGAACCAATGTTCTAACAGTATGCGCGAGCACGAGCGCGTGTGTATGTGTGTGTGTGTGTGTGTGTGTGTGTGTGTGCGTGTGCGTGTGCGTGTGCGCGCGCGCTCGTGAGCGGGGGCCCATGTGTGTGTGTCGATGTATGCAGAGTGTGCGGACATGTGCGTGTGTGAAGTGTATGCGTGTGTGATCTGTGAGCTTGTATGAGCATGCTCCTGCATGCATGCTTGCGTGTGCATGTTCTTCATACACGGTTATGTATGTACGCCTGTGTATATGGGTGTACAAGCATGTGTGTGCACGTGTACTTGTGTGTGCGTGTTTTGTACTCACGCGCGTGTGCATTTGTGTGTGTGCGTGCGTGCGTGCGTGTTGTGTTTATGTGTATGTGTGTAGTGTGTGTGTGTGTATGCGTGCGTGCGTGTGTGTGTGTGTGTGTGTGGTGTGTGTGTGTGTGTGTGTGTGTGTGTGTGTGTGTGTGTGTGTGTGTGTTGTTGTTGTTGTTGTTGTTGTTCTTCTTCTTCTTCTTCTTCTTCTTCTTCTTCTTCTGTTTTACGTCTTTCCACATACGTGATATTAGACGAAAAAAAAAAAAAAGGGGGGGGGGGGGGGGTTAAAAAAAGGTTAACACTATGAGGTAAAATAATTAACGTATCTACAGCAGTAACACAAAAGTAGAAAATCCACTTAATCAAAGATTGAAAAAACAAAAAAAAAAAACAAAAACAAAAAACCCACACAAAAAAACCTGAAACATGTAACTCTTCTGTCTCATCTCACCACTGACTGTTATATGTTATAAATATTTGCCAACTGGACTTTTAGCTAAGTGCAAAACGAAAAGATACGTTTCACTTGCTGACAGTGACCGGAAAACATTTTTGAACTAGGCAGTACAGACGTATTTGGAATGAATTTTTTCATTAAGTTACACAAAAGAATGTGATCAGTTGATATGCTATGACCACAATATACAATATATATTTTTGACATACTTTGTTTAGAAACAATCCAATTTCCATCTACAGATCAAGGAACTTATCTGTCGTCTACGATAAATGTTTTGATCGTACTTACTTAACATTTCATGAATACTTCTCATTTCATCGCGTAAACCAAAACACCCAGTTTCTCTTTCTATCAAATGAAAATTAGAAAATTGTACTTTTTCTGCCGAAGTACAGCACTCTTGCATTGACATAGAGAAGTTCAAAAAAAATGCTCCTCTCGTGCCAGAACACAACCTTTTCATTATAGTATAACCCCACAGTGGGAGGGCACCCAAAGAAAAATGTTATTTCAGTGTCTCTGACTGAGGAGGAAGTGTACTAAATTATTTATTTTCAGTGATCAATCTCAGGTCGAACTTTTAATCTAAAATTCTTCATTGCAGTAAGAACTTGACTTGGAATCTACGCATAAAACAAACATTAAATTAATTTTGAGGGTAATCAACAACAAACTTTAAAGCCATAATTATAGCAGTTAACTCAGCAGTGAATATAGATTTGTTTTTTTTCCAAGATAATAGGGACTTTTCTTCGTTAAGACCTTGGATAATGTATACTGCACCTGCATGTTCATTGATTAATGATCCATCAGTGTATATCTTAAAATGGTTAGAATACTGATCATGCAAATGCATTTTGATATTGGATAATAATAAATTAGTATTTTCAGCCTTTGTTAAATCTGCATGACCAATATCAAAATGTGCTCGTATTAGTTTCCATGGGGGGATATGACACACAATAGATCTTTTTGCAATAGATGTTAGTTTGATATCTGAGGATTCTAAAATCGAGGAAGTATATGTTCTTAGAGTCGTTTGAGATGATATATTTTCAGCCCTTTTGGGGAAAATCAATGTCCGATTTAATATTTATTTCAGGGCCTATATTGTTGTCTATAACAGAACTTCTTATAACAAATTTGGTGCATGCAAGATGGTCAAAATGTGTTCCACTCGCTCCAGACAAAACTACTGGGCCGATCTTTCTGAAAATTTGTAGGTATGTTCATTATGGGCCACGGATGATGCCCGACGTTTTAGTTTACCGCTATAGCCGTTACTAACGGCTGCGGCTGTAACGGCCTATAAACGGTTTTTTTCAGGGTTTGTGTTTCTGCAGGTTTGTGTTTTGTCCGCGAAGGAGTGCGTGTCCGCTTGCATACGTTTTCGTATGTGTGTGTATATATGTGTGTGTATGTGTACTTGACCATCTGTGTGTGTGTGCGTGTGTGTGTGTGTGTGTGTGTGTGTGTGTGTGTGTGTGTGTGTGTTGTGTGCGCGCGCGTGCGCGCGCGAATGAAGAGAGGGAGAGTTGGAGAGACGTTTTGAGAGAGAGAGAGAGAGAGAAGGGAGAGAGAGAGG
>JAMYXO010005829.1:10000-14729 GCA_033310375.1 Conus canariensis | reverse complement strand
TTTAATAGAAAAATATGATATGGGTGTATGCTTCTTGGCTTACTACGGCTGTGTAAGTTCTATTAGAAAATATATACAGCAAACTGGTCTTAATATATCAATTAATCAAAATATAAAAGAAAAACCAAGAGCTCTAAAAATAATATACTCTATATCCAAGGGATCAAGACTGTACTATGACCTTTTCACATTTGACAGAAAAACTTCCTAATTCGTGCCAGAAATGGACCGAAAAACTGGGAACAGAAATTTCTTGGGAAAAGGTTTTCAACCAAATTCATAAAATACAAGAAATAAAACTTAAATGGCTGCAGCTTCGTATCGTACACAGGATTCTTGGAACTAACGTAGTTTTAAAGGAAATGGGGATAGTGGGGAATAACAATTGTGATTTCTGTAGAGAAACTAAGGACAACATAGAGCATATTTTCTGGGAGTGTGATTACTCTAAACAGCTTTGGGAAAAATTGGAGAGATTGCTAAAATCAAAGTGCTTTCCAGGTACGAACTTTACATTTCGTGAGAAATTTTATACTTTTTGGATATGATGAAATCATATCTACAGACTCGGTTTTAGACTTAATAATTCTTTTAGGAAAACAGTATATCTATAAATGCAAGTTTGACCATTGTCTTCCTGATATAGTCTCCTTCCAAAGGTACCTACTTTCACGTTATAAAATCGAAAAATACAATGCAGATATAAATTGGAATGGACATGTTTTTTAAAACAAGATGGTTACCGGTAGAAAGAAACTCGTGGAGAGCGTGGCAGTAGAGAGTCCTCAGAAGAGAAGCCCCCTTCAAGCAAGTGTTTCGGCCCTTATCTCCTGACACTCTAGGGGGGTTGGGCCACACCCGGTTCATGACTCCGGATGTCCCTCTGCTGCCCCTTTTTTTTCCCATCTTGGGACGAGCCATGGCTGGGATTCGAACCCATGACCCTCTGGACATGCTCATTTTCCACTTAATGACTCGTGCTTTAACCACTGAGCCACAGGGACACCTGATATTTGTAGGGAAATTAAGCCTTATGAAGTTCACTTTTGTTCCTCCTTGACCAGATCCAGCTTGAACACCTCTCTGCCGCTTCTGCCATTGCTTTCAGAGCTCTGGTTTTTTCCTTCCCTGCAACTGAGAGCTGTTTCACGAGGCTGTATGCAGACGTTCCTACAAACCCCCTAGCTCCAATTTCTGCAGTGACGACTTTGACCTGATAGCCTTCTCTCCTCAGGCTGTTTGCCAGATCAGCATACTTTTCAGTCTTGTAGATTTGAGCTGCCTCCATTCTGTTCTCGTATGGCACCGTGAGCTCGATCATGATCAGCTGCTTGGTTGACTTAGAGTGGACTACTATGTCTGGTCTCATGCCACTCTTGCTGATGATCTCTGGGTGACTCTTCCATTCTGGGAGGTCTGCAGTGCACTCCCAGTCATCTGCCCCGTCCAGCAGACTCTGCCTGCATGTTTCGAGTGGCACTGTTGTTCTTGGCCATGATTTGCTGCCTCCTGCCGTGAAGAATGTTGCGGGTGCTTTTGGAGTCCTGATTTTCCCTTTTGTGGTGTTGGTACTAGCCCAGACTACTTGTACAATCTCTTTGAGCACTTGGTTGTGCCTCCATGTGTACCTTCCTTGAGCCAGGGCTACTTTACATGAGCTTAGGACATGCTCCACTGTTTGTTTTTCATGGCAGAGGGGGCATGCAGGATCGTCTGTTTTCCCCCACTTCACCAGGTTTGCATTTGAGGGCAGAAGGTCATATGCAGATCTGAGAATGAAGCTGATCCTGAGAGGGGCCATGTGCCAAATGTCATTCCAAGTGAGACTTCTTTGGAGTGCATTCTCCCACGTTGTCCATTGCCCTTGCTGGCTCTGCTGGACTGCTTTTTGGAGTCTTTTTTGGTCTTCTTCTTTTCTCATCTCCTGAATCATCATGTCTCTTTTGGCTTTTCCTTTGGCCTTTGACCACCATTCAGTTTTGGTCACCCCTAGTCCTTGTCTGTTGGTCTGTGTGTGTCCTGTTATTTCTCTGATCTTGAGACTTTCTTTTGCAGAATCCATCGCCTCTTGAACTTTCCATTTTCTGCCTGTCTTCAGCTGGGGCTTGATTGCTTCTACCACCTTGTCTCCTGAGTCCTCCAGCATGCTTTGAAGTCTGATCTTCCCTGCTTTGTATTCCTCCAGGATGGATTTCAGTGGTAGTTTCAGCTTTGCTTGGCGACAGTACAGCGCTATGTCAGTCAGACAGGGTGGGACACCAAGCCATTTCCTTGTGAACTTGTTGGTTTTGGCTTCCATTGCCTCCACTATGCTGGTGCAGATGTCGTATATCATCAGAGGCCACAGGAGCTTTGGTATCAGCATGAACTGTAGACACCAGACCTTGTATTTGCCAGGGAGCCCACACTGGTCAATGGTCTCCAAGCCTTCCTCCGCCATCTGCTTGGTTTCTTTTGCTCTTTGTGTGTCTTTCAGCGTATCATCATACCATCTTCCAAGGCTCTTGACTGGTTCTTCTGTGACTGTTGGAATGGCCTGGTTGGCAACACTGAAGACCACAGATCCGGCCACTTTTCCTTTCCTCAGTGAGAGACTCCGTGATTTCTTTGGCTTGAACTTCATTCTGGATGAGGCAACTATGTCGTCCAGCCTCTCCAGCACATGACGTGTCTCGTCTTCTCTGGATGAAATCACTGTAGTGTCATCCATGAAGGCCTTGAGAGGAGGCATCTTGTATCCATCGCCAAGGTCTGTTTGTCTCGCGTTGTTTGTTGCTGCTTTCAAGATCAGTTCCATTGCCAGCACGAACAGTATTGGGGAAATTGCACAGCCCATTGCAATACCCACTTCCAAGTTGATCCAGTCTGTTGTGTACTCCTTGGTAGAGAACCGCATTGAGAAGCCATTGAAGTACTTCTTGAGCATGTCGCAGATGTTCTTTGGCACATGGTACATCTCAAGAGCCAACTGTATCATCTCATGGGGCACAGATCCATATGCGTTTGCCAGATCAAGCCACACTACGTCCAGGTCTCTCTTTTCTGTTTTTGCTTTTTGGATTGCGTCCCAGATCATTGTGGCGTGTTCTACACAGCCAGCCACGCCTGGGATGCCACCTTTCTGGACTGACACATCCAAGTACTTGTTTTCCATCAGGTACTTGGTCAGCCTTGCTGCCATGACAGAGAAGAAGATTTTCCCTTCGACGTTCAGTAGTGATATTGGCCTGAACTGGCTGATGTCACTTGAGTTTTGCTCTTTGGGGATGTACACACCATCTGCCGTCATCCACTGGCCGCTGATCTTCTGGTTTCTCCAAGCCGATCGCAGCAGCCTGTGGAGCCACTCCAGCACCTTGGGACATTTCTTGTAAAGCTGGTAAGGTATTCCGTTTGGCCCTGGTGATGATTTGGCTCTGGCTTTGTCGACCACCTTCTTGATTTCCGCCAACGTTGGAGGCTTGCCATTGAACTGTTCCTCAGGGTTGGTTGGCCACACTAGACCTTGAATGTCGAGTGGTGCTTTGCTCTGTGGGTCAGAGTATGTTTTCCTCAGATGCTGCTCAAGAACTCCTTTGTCCACACTTAGGGTCCCAGATTTTGGCTGCTCAAACAGTGTTCTGGCAAACTGGAAGGGGTCTCTGAAGAAGCGCTCTTGTGTCTTCTTCTTTTTGCTCTTCCTCTTCCTCGCAGATTCCGCTTTGCTGAGGGCGCTGTGTTTTTCTTTCAGGTCTTTCCACAGTTTTTCCAAGCCTTGTTTTTCAGCTGGCAGTGCGGTCTTCATTTGCATCTTGAGGTTTTTCTTTTGGACCCTGATCTTGTCCATCTTTTCTTGGCGTCTGGATTTCTTTGGAGGTGTTTTCTCTTTGGGTATTTTGCTCCATAGGCGTCTCTACATGTGGCATACACAATGTCCCCATATGTGGCTAGTTTGTGTTCCAGGGTGCTTTTCCCTATCAGTGCATCGAGTCTTTGGACGATTTTTGCATCCAGTTTCTCCCAATCTTCAGTTTCGTTTGCTCGTGGCAGGTTGAGTTTCAGGCGCCTGGCATCGAGGGCGTGTGCAAATTCCTCATCCGAACCAACAGCGTGGATGTCCTTGGCACTGTGGTTTAAATCCTGGCCTTGGTCTTCCGACGTCTTATCTGCTGATACAGTGCGCTGCTGCTCATTCAGATGAGTCTTCACACATCCCATCTTTGTTCTGTGGATCTTCATGCCACGGGTGGTAGTGAAACGCTTTCCACAGACACATGGATATTCCATTTGGTCCATGTTCATAGTCCGTTTGGGATTTGCAGTCATGATTGGTTGAGCACCGATGGATTCATCATTCTCTCCCCCTTTCGGTGAATCCTGGGAGCATCTTTTCCTTTTATTCTACCATATTTACCACTTATACAAACGGCATGAGAAGAAAAAAGGGAAATAAAAGAAGGAAAAAGATGAAAGAAATATGAAAATTATAATTATGTAAAGTGATATTTTCTCCTGTAAATGTTGCATTGATAAAACAATACTTTGGGTTGGATTCATCAGTGATTACAAAGATTAGAGTGCATTGACAATTATGAACATACATGTATACAAATGTCTTTATTCTTGCCGATGTTGCTGTTTACATCTATATATTGATTGATAGCTGTTCGTCACATAGATGTACGTGTACGATTTTTTTTGTTTTTTGTTTTGTAGTAGTAATATATAGCTCTTTTTTCTTTGTGTATGT
>JAMYXO010005829.1:0-5000 GCA_033310375.1 Conus canariensis | reverse complement strand
CGGGAGGGGGGGAAAAAGGGGAAAAAAACCCGGCGGGTAAGTACAGACAAAAAAAGGGGCCCCAATTCGGTCTGAGGGGCCCCTGTCTGTTTGTTTTAACAAAGGAGAAAAGGAGAGGAGGGAGGGGAGAGGGGGAGGGGGGTTTTTACCTTTGCCCCCTTTTTAAAGGGTATTTAAGTGTTTGGTGTATTTTACATAAACTGTTGATGGAATTTTACACAAATTCGCCCCCTGGGGCCAGGGTTCTTGAGGGGCAGGGCCCAAAAACCAAAAACACTCCCCCATTTTCTCCCAGACCTCCAAGGGGGCCCCCGGGGTTACGCCCATCCTTGCGTGGTCCCACCCCTGCCCATTAAGATAGCATAAACTTTGTCACGACAACCGGGCCCCTTTCCCCGGGGGAAAAAAACCCCCCGGGCCCTTTTAAAAAGGGAGAATTGGGAAAAAGGCGGGGTGGTGGGGTTGCCCCAAAACCCCAAATCCCCCCCCCCCCTATTTTACCCTCCCCCACCGGCTGTGTGGTTGGCTAAGAAAAGAAAAAATTTCTGAAACCCCTAAAACTGATATGCCCAAAAAAAAAAAAAAAAAAAAACAGAGAAAATGGGAAAAAAAAAAAGTCAGGGTCGCTAAGCCGGGGGCCCCCTACCCCCCTTCCCCAGCCTATCACACACAGGTAACAACACAGCCACAAACACATTTTTACAATCCGCAGTTTTTTTTTCCAACACACCCCTGGCGCCACCATCACGCAATCCAAAAACCCCCACTTTTTTCCCCAATTTCCCCGTGCCCCCCATCTCCTAAAAAGACCGGGAAGACCCAAACCCCCAACCCCCTTAAAAAAACCCTTACAGTTTTAAAAGGGGACCGGGGGGAAAAGTGATGCCCGCAACGTGGTGTTAAAATTGGGGGTTTACCAAAAATTTTTTAAGACGAACCAAACCCACACCCCCCCCGGACTCACCCTTTTTTTAAACCCCCGGGACCATACCAAATGGTCGCGGGGCCCCTAAGGGGGGCAACGCAATCCCCACACTGTGCCGGCCATTTGCCCCAAAAGGAGGTGTGTTTTCCCCCCCAAACCCCTATGCCTAACGCTACCCCCCTTTTCACCAAAAACATGGGCCCCCCTCCCCCCCCGGGGAAAGCTCCACCCGGGGGCCGGGTTTGTGGCCCCCCCGGGTGACACCCCCCGGGGGAAATTGGGCCCCCGGCGCTGTCCGGGGCCCCCCCCCCGGGGGGGCCCCCCCCCCTTGGTCTTAAATTGTGGTTTTACAAGGGGAATGTCTTACCTAAAAGTTTTTAAATTCGGAAAAAAAAATTTTTTGGGGGGTTCCAGTTCCGCTTGTTCCAAAAGGAAACGGCTCGCGACTCCTTAATTTAAACCCCCTTGCATGTTTTATTTTTCTTTATCAAAAAAAATGTTTGTTTGCCTTTTCCCACCTCACCCACTTTTGGAGAAAAGTGGGTTAATTTGTTATGAACCCCCCTTATCTTTTAACGCGGGTTCTGTTTTTTTATGATTTTCTAACCATGTTTAAATTTTTCCCCCCGAATAAAAATTTTGGGTGTTCCCACAACTAAAAAATTTTTCTCAAACCTATTTTTAACATAATCCTGCTTTTGTGACGACCATTTGCTTTAAAAAAAAAATTCTAAACCCTTTTTGGGTCACTGTCCCGTACCAAATTTTCGACGTCCGTACAGTCCGCACGCGCACGAACCCGCGTCAGAAACCTGGGCTGTAACGAAAGTGAAAAGCACCAATATAAATTGAATGGTTCGACCGCCCCAGTATAAAAACCCCTCGACCAAAATGGTTGGCCTTATACACAGTTAACCGATTCCATTTTTGGGGAGGTCAATCTGAAATCGTTTAAACATTTTTAAAAAACTCTAATTTACAATTAGATTGAGCACAATCTCAAACCCCTTATGTTACGCGACCATCTCACCTGTCTTTATTTGTTCCCCAACCCCTGCAACCCGTTTCCTCTTGAACCCAGGTTTCCTCCCCAAAAAAAACTCATCAGCCCTCCGGTTATTATGAAAATTGTTACCAACCCGTCAAGCTCGAAAAAGGACCCCTTGTAACTTTTAAGTTTTTAACCCAAAAGGGGTTCAAACCCGGCGCAACAAAATTTCTGAAACCAAAAGAACTACCGACAAAAGTTACGCAACGAAACCAATTCAACTAATCGAAAAAAGAGAAAAATACGTTCAAACTCGCATTACAAGACAACACAACGAAAATACAACAAAACGAAACCTAACTTTACCAAAACCTGGACTACAGACGTCAACCACAGTTCTGCAATGGCTGACAGTGGCTGAAAAGGACGACACCGACTCAGCCAGGCCCCAAAGGGCACCCAAACCGACGAGGACCCGGCATAACTATGCCCCAAGTCACTTTCAAAACAACCCGGGGGCCGCGCACCCCAAGGAGTAGCCCTGCGAACACCAGGGGCCCAAGTGAAGTCCCCAACAATTTTCCCCCCGGGGGTGCGAACTTTTCCCCACCAAAAACAACGATTTGGTCGGGAAAGTGTACCCTCCCCAGGGTTGACACGCCTACAACGGTAGTTGTTGTCGGCAACCAAATTTTTCCCAATTCCCTTGAAAACCCCGGTAGGGCCTTCTCTGGTGTAAGAAAAAAGTAACGGGTAAAAAGGGAAGAAATGTTATTTACCTTAATAAGGAAGACTGGAATGGAAAGAATATTGTTGTTATTTTGTTTTGCCTAACTTTTTTCCCTAACCCTGAGGCTTTAAATAATTACAAATCCCCCCCTAATAAGCGCGGGGCAACCAACAAACCCAAACCACACGCTAGGCACCCGCCCTTCTTGAACCACAATTTTAAAAAAAATGGAAATAATGATTAGTTCCGCCCCGGTGAAAACCCCCCTGCCTGTTTTAACACAGGTTTTAAAAAAACAACAACTTTTCCCCGTCGGCGTTTTTTAAACCCCCTATAGACACTCAATTCTCTATCCTCTTCTGTCTAGTTTTTTTTGATGTCTCCAAAACTCCTCCCAAAAAAATAACTTTTAAATATCAAAAACCCACAGGTTCATTAATCAACCTGGACTTATCTGCCTCACAGACTTTAAGCGGCACTTTTGGGCGCCGTTACACTAGCACTAATATAAATACCAAACTACTCTGTTGACAAAGTGTTATCATTACAAAACCCCTCAGTAAACTTTGCTTTTCCATTCTTACCCAAGAAACAACCCCATGACAGCTTCGAAAAGACAACCCCCCAGGGGCACGGTTAACGGAACCCTGGTTCTCTCTTCCTCCCTTCTTCTCTCTTTCTCTCTTCTTCTCTCTCTTTTCTCTTTTCTCGGCAAAACGCTCAAGAAGTCTGCCGCCACATTTTCCTTTCCAGCACTGCCTGCACCGTAAAATTGGTATGGCTGCAGTGCAGTGCCCACCTTGTGATTTTTTTCCCAAATAACAGACTTCATCTTTTAAAATATTGGGTGGGGAAATTGTTGGAAAATAAAAGGGAGTCCCATCAAAAAACCCTGGAACTTTTGTATTCCCACACCCCTGCCAGACACCTTCTTATATGGGTAAAATTTTGCCGCAGGGTTAAATTTTTTTCTGGACAGCTACAGGGCGGGTTTTCGGGTAGCTGACAGAGCTTTTCCCCCTCCCACTTTGATGCTCGTCTGGAGACAAAAGTCAACCCGGGCACCGGAGGTTACAGACGGGGGGTTTGGAGAAATGTGTTCAAAACTTGGAACGCACGTTCGCCTCGTCGTCCCCTTTCACCGCCCGGGTTGTTCCCTTGTGGTCAGTAAGGGGCTTGGCAATGTCCCGCAAACCGGGGGACAAAATTTCCTGTGTACCCCCCTAGTCCCCGGAATCCCGCACTTGTCGTTTGGTCTCAGGCCTAGGGCTCCAAAAAAACGGTCATTTTTTTTGTAGGATATTTCCCCGCAAATATCCTGTGCCCCCCGTAGGTGATTTTCCCTTCCTCCCCGCTCACACTTTTTAAAGGCGGGCTGACAAAAAGGGATTTCCTTCAGTCTCGGGAAAAAACACGCCCGAAAAAATCAATAGGTGTCCTGATCAAATTTTGGCCCCCGGTGTATCAATGAAATTTCGACATTGGGCTCTCAAGTGGCTGCAATAGTTTTTTATTTTATGCGCGTGAAACACTGCCCCCCGAAGTAAAAGTCCAAATGGCATAAAACCCTTCCCCGGATTGGGGTTGGTGTAGCAAAAGCAGTCTTCGCGCGGTCCTTCTACCTGGGGTCGCCCCAAAACCCCTTAGCGAGGTCGCTTGTGAACACCCCTTTTTTTCCCAAATTGGCGCGGTTTGTTTTCCGGCTGGGGTTTGCATCGAATGTACGATGGATTTAATCCTGAATCCCAAAAACCCGTTTCCCACCTTCTTTTAGTCGATGGGGAGCAGTATGGCGACGTCGATGGCTCAATCGCACCCCTCCCGATCATGGCTTTTACCTCCTCCCTAACTGTCTCTGTTTCCAAAAGGACTGGGGAGGGTTCGACCTGATGGGACGTCTGAAAGCAATTTATGTGCCGTTTCTAGGTTTGTGTTTAGGGCTCAGTCGTCCCCCTTTAATCGGGCATAAAACCCTGCAACTTCCGGGGTAAAATGTGGTCTTCGCAAAGTCTCCCCTTTTGGGCCCCTTTTGTGGCCTCCAAGGGAAGGGGGGAATGTCCTTGCTCATCAAGGGGGGTTAGTTTCCTCTTCAGGTCATCCCGGGACAACAAACCGCCGCTCCCGGGGTGTTGGAAATTTCAGCGCGCTCGATGAACGACTTTGAGGGTTTTCGGGAAAATCTTTGTCTTTTCCCCCCACGTATGCGGTAATCTGCTTCCCACTCTTTTTTTTAGTCTGTTTAAGGGACCTCTCCATGCCAGTTCCAATTTTTTTGCGGTCGGGGCCGGGCTAGTCTTGGGGCCCCACAGTTCTTTTCCGGGTTTCGCCCTCAAAGTCAAAAATTTTTCCCGGGGTTT
>JAMYXO010005828.1:7500-10000 GCA_033310375.1 Conus canariensis | reverse complement strand
TTGTTGTTGTTCTTCATTTTTGTTGTTGTTGTTGTTGTTCTTCTTCTTCTTTTTCTTCTTCTTCTTCTTCTTCTTCTTCTTCTTCTTCTTCTTCTTTGTCCTCATCGTCGTCGTCATCGACTTCTTTTTTCTTCTTCTTCTTCTTCTTCTTCTTCTTCTTCTTCTTCTTCTCTTCTCTCTCTCTCTCTCTCTCTCTCTCTCTCTCTGGGGAGTCCATCGTCAGCCGTCGAGCAGAGCGGACGTGTTTTTGCAGAGCTCTCCTGAATTGTGAACACTTCTTACTGTAGCTATGACAGTCAGTCTTCAGGCCTATCGTTGTGCAGTCGGCCAGTTCTCATGCATTTTTCCGACTTTGTTATTGAAGAAATGGCTAAAAAGAAAAGGAAATTTCGTGAATATACAGAAGATGTTTGCAGTGGTTTGGACATTGCCGTGTTTTGCATCTGGCTGTTGATGTCAACGTTGATTTTCTTCAGCGCCCCTTTCTGCATCTACACGATAGTCTGTGTACATGGACTTGATGGCAACGCAGGATACTGTGAGTGCGACATTTTGCCCTTGATCCTCCCTGCAAATGATATCGGATCAACACCCCATGGTCAATCATCCTCTACTATGACATCACCACAAACTTTACTCCTTTCTTCTTACCTCTCGCCCAACTTAAAGCTGCTTTTGATGCTATGCGGTGATATTGAATCCAATCCCGGTCCAACAGTAGAAGATTCTGTCAAACGTCTTGAAGCAAAAGTGGATCAACAGGCTTCACGTATTGAGGTGAAACTAAACAATTGATTGATTCTATGGATGTCATGCACACACATAGCAAAGAACTTGATAAAAAATTCCAGTCACTGGAAACTTCTGTAGAAAAGAACTGCAATGAAATTAAGAAGAAAGTGTCGTCTCTGGAGGGAGCCATCAGAGAAAATAATGAAAGATTAGAAAGACTTGAAGTGGACCAAGAAGATCTTGCATCAAGAGTCTCGAGGTTGGAGGCGGAGATTGAGAGACAGGAACGCTATTCAAGACGATCAAACTTGCTGTTTTATGGACTGAAAGAAGAGGTAGGCGAATCTTTCGTTAACTGCGCTTCAAAAATAGTGAACATCCTTCAACGCTACTTTCCCCATAAGCAATGGTCAGACACAGACATTGAGCGAGCTCATCGCTTGGGTTCGTCAGTTCTCCAAAACGGCCGCCCTCGCCGATAATTGTCAAGTTCCTGAGGTGGGGTGATGCAATGATCGTCATGAGGGACAAGGACAGTAAAGCCAGACTACGGATGAATGATGGGATCCGTGTCGTCACAGACCTGACCAGACAGCAGAGGGACACTATAGCGCATCACAGACAACAGGGAAAGAACGCCTTCTACGCCAAGGGTAAATTAATAGTGCAGGATTTCCGCCTGCCTCCTACCCAAGAAAAGGTGTCCAATGAAGATTCCCGTCGGTCTCCTCCACTTGCTCTGTACTCAGAGAAAGCAGCAAGCAGGCAGGAAAACCATCAGAGCACCATGACACCTTCATGTGAGCAGACCAGTCCAGAAGCAGGTGGTAGCAGGTACCTGGAAGCAGAGGGTCCTTACACAGATGCAACTGAAGACGATGAACAGCCCGAGTCCCCCCGTCTAGCCCTGCCCAGTGTATCTACGCCCAGCCAGCCCAGAGCCTCAGCTACACCCCGGGGCTTTGGACGAGGGTCTCCTCGTCATGGTTCTGAACCTACCTGTGGGAAAAGGGTGAGGGTAAAGTGATGGGAACAATGTCGGGTGGGAGGGTGCGGGAAGGAAATGGAGGGAGGGGAAGAGGTAGAGAGAACAACAACAGCATGAACTCTTCTCAAAGTTCACCCATAATGACAAGGACACGCACTGCGTCACAACAGAGCACCTGCCTCGAGGTTGGAATGTGAGCAGATCAAAGACTATGCAAAATAATAGGAATAAGGACCAGAATGTCATGAACAGTGCCGATGACAAATGACGGGCAGGCCATGGCCCAGATAATAACGGTAACTGTGCTGAGAAGGGAGGTAATGATGCAAATTGTAGTACTAATTTTGCTATTAACCAGTTTGGTTGTGTGGATAAATGTGTGAATGATCACTTTTTGTCGTTTATCACTTATAATGTTGAAGGTTTGTTAACAACAGCAAATGAGATAGATTTTTCTTCGTTTATGAGTAAATATGATTTTGTTTTTTAGTGGAAACTTTCATTGAATCAATTTCTGGCACGTTTGTTCAATCACATATTCCTTTCGTATCCCCTGGTGTCAAAGTGTCGGACAGTATCCATGGTCGCCTTTCCGGTGGAGTTATAATGTTTGTTCGTAAAGAACTAGGTCAGTACATAGAACAAATTCATGTAGAATATGACAATGTAGTTGTGTTAAGACTATCTAAGAGACTTCTTGGAACTGCTAGCGATTGTGTTTTACTAGGAATGTATGTACCTCCAGAAAACTCACCTTATTATGAAGAAACTGACATATAT
>JAMYXO010005827.1:0-7500 GCA_033310375.1 Conus canariensis | reverse complement strand
TCCAAAATGAACGGAATCTATTTCACTTTGAATGACTATTGGAACTTAGATCTATCCACGGATTTTTATGTCTGTGAGATCTATCCATCTGAATTTTTAAAATATCTCAGATAAAAACAAAAGCAGTTGCTTCAAAACATTTTTGACATCGATTTTGATGTATGGGAAACGTTTAAGACGTCGATCATTTGATAAGAGCTATACCGACGTGGGGAAAAAAAAAATGAACGTACTGGGATGCAAGATCTCATATCTATGACAAATACCAAATCATCTTCAGATCTTTGCAAATGGATTAGAGCTTGGAAGTGAAAATTGACATTGATGTAAGTTTAGGTGCAGCTTTAGAAGAGGGGGGGGGGGGGGGGGGGGGGGGGGGGGGGTATTTTCATCAAACAACGTCAGCCCCTTCTTTTCTTTCTTTCTTTATCTGTTTATTTATTTAGATATCTATTTTTGTATTCATTCATTCATTCATTTATTTATTTATTTATCTATCATCTTTCTCTTTTTTCTTTTCTTTTTTCCCTTTCTTTCCTTTTTGTACTCCCAGTTCTTATAGAACAGGGAGTACTTTAGAATGGGAACGAAGAAATGCTGTCTGTCTGTCTGTCTGTCTGTGTGTCAGTGTGTCCGTGGTCAAAATGTGTTCCACTCGCTCCAGACAAAACTACTGGGCCGATCTTTCTGAAAATTTGTATGTTCATTATGGGCCACGGATGACGCCCGATGTTTTAGTTTACCGCTATAGCCGTTACTAACGGCTGTAACGGCCTGTAACGGGTTTTCTTCTTTATGGCGTATCTCAGAAAGTACTTGGCCGATCTTTGTAAAAATGAGCAGGTACGTTCATTATGGGTCACGGATGATCCCCGATGTTTTAGTTTACCTCGTTATAGCCGTTACTAACGGCTGTAACGGCCTGTAACGGTTTTCCCTCTTTATGGAATATCTCAGAAAGTACTCGGCCGATCTTTGTGAAAATGTGTAGGTATGTTCATTATGGGTCACGAATAATGCCCGATGTTTTAGTTTACCGTTGTAGCCGTTACTAACGGCTGTAACGGCCTGTAACGGTTTTTCTTCTTTATGGAATATCTCAAAAAGTACTTGGCCGAGCTTTATGAAAGTTAGCAGGTATGTTCATTATGGGTCACGGGTGATGCCCAATGTTTTAGTTTACCCCGTTATAGCCGTTACTAACGGATGTAACGGCCTGTAACGTTTTTTCTTCTTTACGGAATATCTCAGAAAGTACTTGGCCGATCTTTCTGTAAATTTGTATGTATGTTCATTAATGGTCACGGATGATGCCCGATGTTTTAATTTAACCCGTTACAGCCGTTACTAACGGCTGTAACGGCCTGTAACGGTTTTTCTTCTTTATGGAATATCTCAGAAAGTACGTGGCCGATCTTTCTGAAAATTTGTAGGTATGTTCATTATGGGTCAGGAATAATGAGCAATGTTTTAGTTTATCGTTATAGCCGTTACTAACGGCTGTAACGGCCTGTAACGGTTTTTCTTCTTTATGGCATATCTCAGAAAATACTTGGCCGATCTTTGTGAAAATTAGCAGGTATGTTCATTATGGGTCACTGATGATGTCTGATGTATTAGTTTGCCCCGTTATAGCCGTTACTAACGGCTGTAACGGCTTGTAACGGGTTTTCTTCTTTATGGAATATCTCAGAAAGTACTTGGCCGATCTTTGTGAAAATTAGCAGGTAT
This sequence comes from Conus canariensis, assembly GCA_033310375.1. Lineage (NCBI taxonomy): Eukaryota > Metazoa > Mollusca > Gastropoda > Neogastropoda > Conidae > Conus > Conus canariensis. Next base: position 5,769 of record JAMYXO010005827.1, on the reverse strand, counting down.
GTTCATTAATGGTCACGGATGATGCCCGATGTTTTAGTTTAACGTTATAGCCGTTACTAACGGCTAAATCGGCTCATAATGGTTTTACTTCTTTATGGAATATCTCAGAAAGTACTTGGCCGAACTTTCTGAAAATTTGTAGGTATGTCCATTATGGGCGACGGATGATGCCCGACGTTTTAGTTTACCGTTGTAGCCGTTACTGACGGCTGTAACGGCCCATAACAGTTTTTCTTTTTTATGGAATGTCTCAGAAAGTACTTGGTCGACCTTTCTGAAAATTTGTAGGTATGTTCATTATGGGTCACGGATCATGCCCGACGTATAATTTACCGTTATGGCCGTAACTAACGGCTATAACGACCCATAACGGTTTTTGTTTTTTTTTATGGAATATCTCAGAAAGTAAGTGGCCGATCTTTCTGAAAATTTGTAGGTATGTTCATTATGGGTCACAGAGATGCCTGATGTTTAAGTTTACCGTTATAGCCGTTACTAACGGCCCATAATGGTTTTCTTCTTGATGGAAAATCTCAGAAAGTTCTTGGCCGATCTTTCTGAAAATTTGTAAGTGTGTCCATTATAGGTCACAGATGATGGCTGATGTTTACCAGAATAGCCATTACTAACGGTTACACCAGCCCAAGACGGTTTTTACTCTATGGAATATATCACGCGTATTCAGGATAAACTGGGAGTACGTTTATATGCTTTGCATCTTGTTTCTTTTTCGTTTTTCTTTTCTTCTTAATTTCAATAACTGCTAACTAACGTACGCTAATTCTAAAAGATCAGATTATCTAGTTTACTTTATAGAAACAATTTTCAGAACTGTACGTTTTGTTGACTGAAGATCTACGGCAATTTTAAAAGCTGTAGATTATTTGGCTAACTTTTCAGGAAATATAAAAAACAAACAAACAAAAAAAAACTTGAGAATTGTATTTCTGTTTACTAAAAATCCGTGTTTGAATACCCTGCAATTATTCAACATGGACTCAAGACCTGATATCATCATTGAAATACTGACTCCATCTTATTCATTGCATAAGAATCAAAGATACAGGTGTCAGCTTTTTGTTGGGTACATTTACATGGTGGTGTGTATGCAAACAAGTTAGCAGCAAAACTTGGTGCTAAAAACTCAGAGAACTCAGCAAGATTAAATGTTAGTGCTTTTGTAAATAAAATCTATGATTCGTTGAAGCAATATTCCGGGGCTGGATTGCATAGAAATGAATACACTGTACTGAAGGAGTTCAGTGAACATAAAACCGATTTAGAATCCACCAATATCACAGTTTTAAATACTGTCATTGGAAAGTTCACAAAGAATTCTAAAGCTAGCATGATGGCTGTCAATTCGGCTGTAAAAATTGACAGACCTTGTGTACGAAATTCATTATTTATTACATTGCTTGTCGACTAAAGGCACAGTCATTGAGTTTTGTTGGGTGCCTTCGCACTGTAACATAAATGGAAACGAAATGGCCGACAGAGCTGCTAAAAGAGGCGCAAAAGGTTTAGAGAAGACTGTAGACATGACACTTCCTTTGTCACTACATGAAAATTACAGGCTGCTAGAAACAACAGCATGGAAAAAATTTAGCAGACGTTCTGATGAAAAGACTCTAACACAAAATACAGCTGCAGTTCCGTTGGAAATTGTATCAAGAAAGTTGTCGAATGCACCGTTATATTATTCTAGACTTGTCACTTCCCTATTTTTCCGCCTAAAAATTAACGCTTTAAAAACAAAATTCTCCAAAAATGTATATTGCCTGTGTGTGCACAAATCACAGTTAATCACATTTTATTTCATTGTAAAAGTCTCCGAGGTTTTCTACCTGATTCAGTCACAGCAAGGAATATTTCGGAAGAAAACATACAAGATTTATTATATGACACAAAGGTTTTACTACAAATTGCTGAATCCCTAATTCACACCCCCATCAGGTCATTCCTGTAGATTTTTTTTTTCTTCTTTCAATGTAAGTTAGTGGTGTGGGACACATCCACCCACCCACGTTTCTGTATTTTGCATTTTGTTTGTTATATGTATCTTTAACATTTCCTCTTTACTGTTAATGCAGTGTTCACAGTTTTCATTACCTCACACATTTACACTCTCACACACTCACAGACAGAATGCACTCACTCACGCACACTTTGGTCTAACATCACTTATGGTGAAAAGATGTAAAAACAAAGAACGAACGAACGAACGCACGCACGCATGTACGTACGCACGCACGCACGCACGCACACACGCGCGCGCGCGCGCACTCACACACACACACACACACACACACACACACACACACACACACACACACACACCACACACACGTACGCACACACGCGCGCATGCATGAATGAGTAACCATGGGAGGCTATTACAATTATTATGTTTTGCAGGCAATCTCAACGATGTGCTCTCCCCTTAACTCCTCCCATGCAGTCAACGCATTCCTAAAATGTGGTTGATCTTGACCCAACAGTCAGAATAATCCAGTGGTCATAACAGTCAGTATTACCAGAAAGAGTTGACCGAAAAAGCGGAAGGAAAGAGTTGACCGAAAAAGCGGAAGGACAAAAACGGGGGAGCAAAACCAATACATTGATTGAATAAAATTGATCGTCGACTGTGTTAACGTCACCCATAGTCGTAGCGGAAATGACGAAGTGCCCCTTCCCGCCGCTGTTTATCATAGCAACTACAAGCCTTGGAAACGGTGCTGAGTTGTTTCCCGTCGGCGTGAAAGCCATCGCTTCAGGCTTTTGGACGCCCATCTCGCCCATTTATTGCAGCATCACCATCCCCCTTGTGGCACTGAACTGCTAGGGCGAACTAGAGCTTGTCTGATCATGGCCGAATCTAAGCCGGAGACTCCGGCGGCGACCATGCAGGAGTTGAGTGGGAAGGAGCAAGACTTTTTGAAAGCCAAGTCTTATCTCCTGACCGCTAGCACCAACACAGGATTGAATTTGTGAGTATGCATTTCAGTTAAAAAAAAAAAAATTGAATCTTGCTTGCTCTATACAGCGTTTTCCTGTCTTTAGATAGTGTGTGTGTGTGTGTGTGTGTGTGTGTGTGTGTGTGTGTGTGTGTGTGTGTGTGTGCTATAATCAGAATCGTTGCCAGATTTCAGCCATTCTGAAGTTCTAGGTCCTCATGTTCAAAATCTTACATGATGACTTCCCATTGAAAGATTGTTGTCCAATATTACTGCTGAATTAACTGAGATTGCCAGCACATATGTTTTCCTTACATTTGTTCAACAGGTAAGAGGTTTTCTGATAACATTCATGTTTATTTTTGACTAACAGAATCCCTGATAGAAAGAAAACATGTTTGAAAGCAAGAAGACAGCCCCAAAACTTTTGACTGACTCTGTTGTTTATAACTTTCACTTTGCACCTGGATTTAACAGGCAGCAATAGAGAGCTTTTTTTCATATGTTACCATGAAATTTGAGAAATCATGCGGTGGCTGTGGACACCTTTAATTCTTTCAAGTTGAGGCTGCTGTGTTCATTAAAAAAAAGAGAAAAGAAAAAAGAAAAGAAGACTGTATTCAGGGAGTGTAGGTTGCTATATGCTGTCTCTTCCCCCCTTCTGACTGATAAAAGTGCCTTTTTAATGCATTTTTGGGTCAAGCACTGTGTTAGGACATGCTAGCATAATGTAGTCTTTTGGGGCAAACAGTGACAAGTAGAACCACGCTGATAAAACCTACATGGAGTAGGCTGACCCTCACTGTCTTAGATATTTTCCTTTCCTGTTCATGGTTTTCTACACATGCAACTGTAGAGCAGCAGAGTTGATCGGCATGTTGATTGTTCATTTCAGGGATAAAGGAGATGAAGATTAAGGTAACTGGCCTTCAAACACAGACCCCAAAGTTTAGTCAAGACAGATACACAGGTTTTATCAACAATCCAAACTGAAAATATCATCAGTCCCAATCATTTGTGTACAGAAGCACTGACTTGGTCTGTCCCTTGAGTGCATTAAGAATGCACAATCTCTCACTGAAGTAAAATTTTAACAAAATGAATATGTGTGCTGATAATGAAACTTACATTTAAGAACTAGATATTTTAGATGATTTATTTTCTACCAGATTTTCACCAGCTGAAGTAAAGAAAAAAGAGGTTGATATTATTATGTGCAATCAGCATCACCCATATCCAAAGCTATATTAAGTGTATGTGAAAACTTGTATTTATGTTATTTTAGTACAATTTATTTGTTCACTCATTTGGTTATGTTATTAGCTATAGTCAGTATTAAATTAATCAGGAAAGACTAACTGCAGTATTTGCTTTAGTTTTTCCCATCTATCATTCATAATCAATCAATTTATATTTCATTTATTGTTTGGTCCTACTTGTGTGTGTGTGTGTGTGTGTGTGTGTGTGTGTGTGTGTGTGTGTGCGTACGTGCGCGCGCACATGCATGCATGCGTCTGTACTTACTGTGTTTGTTTTTCAACAGATATGACCACTTGTCTATGGTTCTGACTCGGGTTCTTGATGAACAACCAGACAATGTTGCCGATGTATTTGAAGACGTCAGCAAGGATGTTAAACGGTCCAAATTCACATCAGATGTGGACACCGTCCAGAACAAACTGGACAAATCAACAGAAGTTGCTCTTGCACTGATTCAGAAGAAGCTCTTCTCAGTAAGTGTCCAGAATAAGTTTCCATTTGTTCTGTTGGAAAATATTTTCAAATTCCTGATAAATCATCATTAATTAAAAAAAAAAAAAGCTTTAAATGTATACAGAAAAAGATGAAGGGGTTGGGGGAGAGAATGAGCAAGAGTGTGGGGAGGGAGGGAGAGAGAGAGAGAGAGAGAGGTCCGCGAGCACACTTATAAATTTAATTAGAGTGGTGCAAGTTAGAAAGTCAAGTCCATGGGCATTCAAGTTCAATTGAAATTGTACAATGGATATGTACTGATATAGGATAGGACCCTACCATTACTTTGAAACCATCTACAAGTTGTCAGAATCATTTTAGCAGACACTGAAATGAGCACCACTTCAGTATCTTCACATGGCACACCACATGCTACTTCTCTCCGTCTGTCCCAAACAGAAAGGGGAAGGGGATGAAGAAGAAGCCCCACAGGATGAGGAGGTGGAGACTCCTCTCCCCAACCTCATGGAGCTCTGCTTCTACTTTGAGCAATCCGGCATTGGCCTCAACCGGGAGGAGATGATCCGGGTTTGGCTGGCCTTGAAGAACCTGGTGGACAACCATCCACTCCAGCATGTACGCTTCTGGGGCAAGATCCTGGGCACGGAGCAGAACTATTATGTTGCTGAGGTGGAGTACAGGGAAGGAGATGAAGAGGAGGAGGAAGAGGAGGAGGTGAGAGGTGTGATGTCATTAACTGACGGAGGGATGGATTGACTTAAGTCATTGACTTACTGACACGTCTGTTTGCATTTCTTATGTGTTATGCGATAGGTTGATGGTACTGGTGTCTAAACATATGAATGTGTGTTTGTTTATATGTGTGTTATAGTAGTAGTACTACTATTACTGTATTAGTAGTAGTAATAGCAGAAGGAGGAGGAGGACGAGGAGGAAAAGGAGTGTAAGTGATAATAGTTGTGCTTTTATTATATTTGTTTTCCCATTACATGGGGTGTTGAATGTGTGTATGTGTGTGTTTGTGTGTTCATGAGTGCGCATGCATGCTTATGTGTGTGTATGTATGTACATGATAGTGTGTGCATGTGTGTCGAGGAGC
>JAMYXO010005826.1:10000-14730 GCA_033310375.1 Conus canariensis | reverse complement strand
CTGCTATTAAATCGTTTCAGATATCATCTCTGGAAAAAACTGCAGAGGGCAAAGTAAAAAATTCTTTTGATTTAATAAAAAAACCCATAACCTGTATATACCGGGAACTTTTTTCATCCAGATGACAAGGAATTTACATGGCTTTAAAACTTCTCCTTTTATTGCAGGGTCGATTGGATTATTTTAAAATAAAATGATAATTTGTTTGACAAAACAATAGACGTAATATTCATTCTATCCCATTCACAGATCACAGAGGTTGCTCCATAAAATTTTGAAATTCTCAAGCTTTGAGGGGGGGACCGGGGCCCTGTGGAAGTTCAACAAACTAATTGTTGAATGACTTAAACTATGTCACACAGATAAAATATTTTTTGATAGATGATTATGTATCCCCATATGGACGAAAACGTCGATTTTCAAAGGGAAGGGGAAAAGTCCTAAAAATGAAGATTAAGAGTTTTACAATAATTTATGCTAAAGGTAAGAGCATCGACAGAAGGAATAAGTTAGTAGAAATACAATGTAAGTTAAATGACATAGATATTAAAATTGCAAAAAACCCTAATAATATTCATTATCAAAATCAGCGACAGCACTTAATGCAAGATTTAGAATTATTGGAAACTTATAAAGCACGTGCAGCGCAGGTAAGATCTAGAATGAAATGGATTGAAGAGGGTGAAAAGAACACAAAATATTTTCTAAACTTGGAAAAATCAAGAGCAAATTCAAAGATAATAGAAGAACTTCGTGATGAAAATGGTAGATCAATTACACAACAGTCTGAAATAATGAAAATGCAGCGAGACTATTATTCGAAGTTGTACAAGAAAAAGGTAAGAGCAGGAAACATGGAACAAATGGTAGATAACTTTATATCTGATACCTCAGTACCACAGCTTTCTGACTCTCAGAAGGATAGTTGTGAAGGCAATTTGACAGAGAATGAACTGCTAATGGCTCTTAAAGCCCTCAAAAAATGGTTCTTCACCAGGAAGTGATGGGCTTACAACAGAATTTTTAAAAGTATTTTGGTGTCATATAAAAAGTTTGTTAACATCATCACTTAACTCTGCATTTGAAAAAGGGACGCTTTCTCCTTCTCAGAGAAAAGCAGTCATTACACTAATTCACAAAGGCAAAGATCTACCTAGAAATGTTTTAAAAAACTGGAGACCAATTTCGTTAACGAATAGCGATTACAAGCTTTTGTCTAAATGTTTGGCAAATCGTTTATGTCAAGTAATTAGAGATTTAGTAAGTGAAGATCAGGTTGGGTATATAAAAGGACGTCGAGCAGCTACGCTATTGAGACTAATTGATGATGTCATTGATCATCTAAAAGTAGAAAATATTCCTGGTTTGCTTTTAAGTATTGATTATACACAAGCTTTTGATAGTATATCTAAAGACTTCATGGTAACAGCTCTCAAAAAGTATGGGTTTGGTGAAGAATTCATTAGATGGTTTCAAGTATTAATCACTGATAATCGTAGTTGTGTTTTGTATAGTGGCTGGATATCCGAGTATTTTGCGGTTGAAACAGGAATCCGACAAGGATGTCCTTTTTCTCCCTTAGTATTTGTGTTGGCTATAGAATTGTTAGCAATAAAGATAAGAGACTGTAGAAACATTAGAGGAATTGATTTAGGGGGTTCAAGAGATACGCTTGTTAATGTAATCAAAATTGCGCTTTATGCAGATGATGTTACTTTATTTTTGACAGATCAGCATGACATGATGCAAGCATTAGATATACTCAATGATTTTTCTTTGTTTTCTGGTTTGGTTATAAATAAAAATAAATCAGCAGCTATGTGGCTAGGTAGTAGAAAACATAGTGCAGACAGTTTTTATGGCTTTACGTGGAAAAATAAACTAAAGATTCTGGGTATTTATTATGAGAATGATAAACCAGCATCTTTAGTTGAGGACAATTGGTTGCAAAGAATAGAAAACTATTCAGAGAATTATTCACGCCTGGGAAAAAAGAGATCTTAGTATAATGGGTAAAATACATATTATTAAAACATTTCTTATTTCACAAATGGTCTATGTTATGCAAACATTTGTTATTCCTGATAAGATCTTATCAGATATAAATCGCATGCTTTTTAGATTTCTCTGGCGTAAAAAACATTGTAATCGAAAGGCATTTGAAAAAGTTAAAAGAAGCGTAATGTGCAGTGAATATGAAAAAGGAGGATTGAAAATGATAAATTTAAGACAGATGCAATCTGCTTTTCTCCTGTCATGGGTTGTAAAAATTTGTAAGGCCACAAACAATGAAAGGTGGACTATAATTCCGAGAAAAATATTTCTACCCTTTGGTGAGAATGTCACGTGTTTTTATGCAAATACTAAAAGCGCACTTTTCAAAGGTTTAGACAAGATACATTCACATTTTTGGAAAATTACTCTGAAAACATGGCTAGATCTTAATAAACATGAAGATGTCTCACCCTTTCCCTCTTTACTGTGGAATAACCAATACATAAAATATCGAGGAAATGTCCTTTTCTTCCCTGACTGGATAAAGGGCAAAATACTAAATGTTAGTGACATGTATGGTCCAAATAGAATGCTTTCATACCAGGACGTGGTTAACAAGATAGGAACCTCCCCTGCAAGGATCTTAGAGTATAATGTAGTGTCAGCGGCCACACATAGTTTTAATACTAGGGTTAGTGAACAAGATAGATATGATATAGATTTTTCAGAACCACCTCTTTTCTGTAACAAAAAGCATATATCTTGCAAGGATTTCCGTGTGACTTTGTGTTCCCTCAGTTACACGGAACCATGTGCAGCCCGTTTTTGGTCTAATAAATATGGACTGGAGTTAAATGAAAATGTATGGAAGATACCCCGCTTGTGCACAAAAGAAACCAGATTGAGAGTTTTACAATGGAAAATTTTACAAAATATATACCCGACTAATATAATGCTATGCAAAATGAAAGTTAGGGATAATCGAAATTGTTCATATTGCAATGATGAAATTGATTACATTGAACATTTCTTTTTTCACTGTCATAAGGTTAATTCGTTTTGGAAATTTGTCAGTCAATACATATTAGCTGTATACAACACAAGAATTGTGTTTTCTGAAGAAACTGTGCTCTTTGGAATTCTTAGACAAGAAAATCTTGACAGACATATACTACTGAAAATAAACCATGTTGTGATTACTGCAAAGATGTGTATAAGTATTTATAAAAAAACGGAATCTAGGCTGCCAATTTCAGTCATATTCGAAAATCAGTTGCAACTGAGGAAAATATAAAGAGATTTCATGCATGCATTCACTCTTACACACGCACGCACGCACGCGCACGCGCGCACGAAGATGGAGGGATGGGGGGGGGGGGGGGGGAGGGGGGAGGGAGAGGGAGAGAGAGAGACATACACTCAGTTACAAAAACATGCACGTGTTTTGTGCATTTTGCGTGCGCGCACATGCACTGTAACACACACACACCTACAGGTACACACACATATACACGCACGCACACATACAACACAGTCTTGGTGACGTTTCTTTCATAAAGAAAGTGACCCCAATGTAAATATGCCTTTTCGTTCTCCACTCCTCCGTACTTTCTTGCACTATTTCGTTTTCGTATGTGTAAGACTGTTGCACGTGGGGAATGTGGAATATGAGGGGTTCATGCATGATTTCTTTTCATTATAGGATTGGCCTCATCGGGGAAGAGACAACTGGTGAGACGATATGTAACAAAGTAAATCCCTAAATCCATTTAAAAGACGCCGTCTCTGTCCGCCTGTCTGCCTGTTTGTCTGCCTAACTGTCTGTCTGTCTGTCTATCTCACTCTCTCCTTTTTTTTTCCTTCTCTCTCTCTCTCTCTCTCTCTCTCTCTCTCTCTATCTCTCTCTCTCTGCTTGTGGGGGTGGGGTGGATGTGGGGGGTGGGGGTGGGGATGGATGGGTGTTGGAGTGGGTGGATGGTGGTGTTGGTGGTGTGTTGTGAAGTGCGCTCACGCGCTTGGGTAGGGGGAAGAAGAGGGAGACGGGCAATAGGGACCAACGACATCCTTTCAGGCATGTGTGTATACAGAATTGGTTGCTTATGCATAGTTTTTGCTTTGGTATCGTGTCGTGTATTTAACAGGTTTCTACCATTGTTAGCATATTTGAGAGAGAGGGGGGAGGGGGAGGGGGGGGCGAGAGTATGTGTGCAGGTGTATGTGTAAAACAAAATGAAAAACTAAAAATAATTAAGTCCTTTGTTTCATCTATGTTGGTTCCGTTTCCGTATAATGCAACACTTTATCAGAGTGAGTGTGCCAGTACACCACACATTAGTACATTAACAAACCCAGACACTTTGTATCAATTGCCAAAACACTAAAATCAGCAAAAATATGTCCATTTATAAGAGAACATACAGACTATGCATGGTGTGTAAGAGATTGGCTGGGAAAGAAAAGAAAAAAAAAAAGAGAAAAAAAAACCTAGTAGTGGAAATTGTGTTTTTTTTTTTTTCCGCTTTTTGTTTTTTTGGCAGATGAAGAGGACAGTGTGATGCACCAAAAAATGAAGAGGTGGATTTTGGCCTTAGGGAAGAAAAAAAGAAAAAAAATTAAAAAAAAAGAAAAAACAAAGAAAAAAAATCACCACCTTAGGTGCTCCATTGATCCGAGAACTGATGCCACAAAAAAAAAAAAAAAAAAAAAAAGGAGGTGTCTGGAAGGCTGAAGACAAA
>JAMYXO010005826.1:0-5000 GCA_033310375.1 Conus canariensis | reverse complement strand
TAGTAGTAGTAGTGGTGGTGCTAATGATGGTTTTAGTACTCACAGTAGTAGCAAGGTGATAATGTTGATGATGTAGATAATGAAGATGATGATGATAATGATGACTATGATGATGATGATGTATGTTTTGTTGTTGTTATTGTTGTCTTACTACGATAAGTATGCGTTTTGCGCTTTGTATTCCTTATTTGTAATTTGTTCTTAAGTTTTGTAATAAAATATGTATTCAGCAAAAAAAAAAAAGACAAATACTATCATGATAAGGAAATATCATCTAAATCGCAGAAGAATGGACTGTGCCGTCCGTTCTGATAAGCTCAAAGGGCTGGGGGTGTGGTCGGGACGGGCAGAGTGGAGACGTCTGTAATATTCAGTTGCATCTCTCTGCCCCCCTCTCTCTCTCTCTGTGTCTCTCTGTCTCTCTCTCTCTCTCTCTCTCTCTCTCTCTCTTTCTCTCTCTCTCTCTCTCTCTCTCTCTCTCTCTTTTATCTGTAGAATCTGTATACAAATACTAAAGTGTGCAAATAACGTGTAATGAAAGCAGTGTCAGAAATTAGTTTCAATATCAAATGTGGGGCTGTTGACACTTTTCTGCGCCACAGTAAAGAAAAGAAAGAAAAAAAAAGAAAAAAGAAAAACAGCATGCAAGATGTGTGTTCAGTTCCTAGTCCTGTAACGCCGCTAATGAGGAATGTTCGTCACCCAGACAACTGTTTATATACAGAGAAAAGCCACACTCCACGTTGCTGCGTTAATTTGATGCAGATGGGTTGGTTTGCCTTCCTGCCTACCTCAGGGTTCGTTGACTTTGGCTCATTATTCTTTCAACACACACACACACACACACACACAACACACACACACACACACACACACACACACACACACACACACACACACACACACACACACACTCACACACACACACACACACACACACACACACACACACACACACACACACACACACACACACACACACAACAGAGAGAGAGACTGACACAGAGAGAGAGAGAGAGGAGAGAGAGAGAGAGAGAGAGAGAGGGAGAGAGAGAGAGGGAGAGAGAGAGAGGGGTGGGCGTGTGTGTGTGTGTGTGTGTGTGTGTGTGTGTGTCTGTGTCTGTGTCTGTGTCTGTGTGTGTGTGTCTGTGTCTGTGTGTGGCCAACCTCAGTTCAGGAAAACCATCCTAAAGTATCTCAAATAAGCTGTATGTCTTCACCATCTTTTCCCCTCAGTCTCAGAGGGTGCAGACGGCAGTTAAACAACAAGTAAATCTTTTTTTTCCAACCAAACGGCTTCTGCCTCTTGAGCTCCTCATACCTCATGCCACTGAAGTCAGTGGGAAAGAGCGGAGAAATCAATCAGTATTTGCACTAAGCATTGAACAGGGAACTGGACCTAGGAAGAGGGAAACGAGAGTGTCAGACAATTCTCACTGACAAAACAGAGACTGCCAGACAATTCTCACTGACCAAACAGAGACTGTCAGACAATTCTCACTGACAAAACAGAGACTGCCAGACAATTCTCACTGACAAAACAGAGACTGTCAGACAAGTCTCACTGACAAAACAGAGACTGTCAGACAATTCTCACTGACAAAACAGAGACTGCCAGACAATTCTCACTGACAAAACAGAGACTGCCAGACAATTCTCACTGACAAAACAGAGACTGCCAGACAATTCTCACTGACAAAACAGAGACTGCCAGACAATTCTCACTGACAAAACAGAGACTGCCAGACAATTCTCACTGACAAAACAGAGACTGCCAGACAATTCTCACTGACAAAACAGAGACTGTCAGACAATTCTCACTGACAAAACAGAGACTGCCAGACAAGTCTCACTGACAAAACAGAGACTGTCAGACAATTCTCACTGACAAAACAGAGACTGCCAGACAATTCTCACTGACAAAACAGAGACTGTCAGACAATTCTCACTGACAAAGAGAGACTGCCAGACAATTCTCACTGACAAAAACAGAGACTGTCAGACAATTCTCACTGACAAAACAGAGACTGTCAGACAATTCTCACTGACAAAACAGAGAATGCCAGACAATTCTCACTGACAAAACAGAGACTGTCAGACAATTCTCACTGACAAAACAGAGACTGTCAGACAATTCTCACTGACAAAACAGAGACTGCCAGACAATTCTCACTGACTAAACAGAGACTGTCAGACAATTCTCACTGACAAAACAGAGACTGTCAGACAATTCTCACTGACAAAACAGAGACTGTCAGACAATTCTCACTGACAAAACAGAGACTGTCAGACAAGTCTCACTGACAAAACAGAGACTGTCAGACAATTCTCACTGACAAAACAGACACTGTCAGACAATTCTCACTGACAAAACAGAGACTGCCAGACAATTCTCACTGACAAAACAGAGACTGCCAGACAATTCTCACTGACAAAACAGAGACTGTCAGACAATTCTCACTGACAAAACAGAGACTGTCAGACAATTCTCACTGACAAAACAGAGACTGTCAGACAATTCTCACTGACAAAACAGAGACTGTCAGACAAGTCTCACTGACAAAACAGAGACTGTCAGACAATTCTCACTGACAAAACAGACACTGTCAGATAATTCTCACTGACAAAACAGAGACTGCCAGACAATTCTCACTGACAAAACAGAGACTGCCAGACAATTCTCACTGACAAAACAGAGACTGTCAGACAAAACAGAGGACCGCCTTGTTCCTGGCTGCACCAGCACACCGACAAAGAAGACTTGCATGAATCACCACCATCCACTCTGTGGCATGGAATCTGGAAGATGGTCTGACTTGTTCATTTGATAGAATACCATTCCGTCTCAATCCCCAGTATCTCGTTCCCCCTCCCCCCTTATTTCGTCTCTCTCCTGCAAACCATGATATGCTAAACATACCACCACATCCTGGTAATAGGTTGTTTTGCTTAAGCTGCATGTTGTCTCTCTCTCTCTCTCTCTCTCTCTCTCTCTCTCTCTCTCTCTCTCTCTCACACACACACACACACACACACACACACACACACACACACACACACACACACACATGTTTTGCTTAAGCTGCATGTTGCCCCAATTCTGAGGCGTTGATTTGTCGTTCCATTATGAAATGACATTTACTGAGCAGGATGGGTACAACCCCCTGCTGGCTGTCTCTTTCTTTGAACAAATGGTGAGGACGTTCCATGATCAATGATTTGCATTGCTTTTGGCATCAAGTGACTTTTGCAGCGGCAGACAACAACGTGATGTCACGTTTGCGCTTCTTAAAGTAAAAGACCGAAAACCCCTCTGACTGTTACAGGTTAACTGTGCCAAGAGCATGACAGTTTAGAATGCACACCCTGGTCCTCTCGTTCCTCTGCCATGAACTTCCATGCCCTGAATCAGACATCAATTACTGCTAGGTGGTTAGAGTTGTCTGACCATAGAAATCCATCTCCCACAGGGTTTCAGATTTCCAATCATCAGCTTCCTAGCGCAATGATTTAAGCATCTGACAGCCGGCTTTAACGTCAGTTTCTACAAGTTAGCAAAACCTGAATGGAAAAACTGACAAAAGACCACAGATGCTTATCGGGCAGCAAATATAGCATCCAACAGGGGACATGATTTTCATTTTGTGGAGTGAATAGTGTGAGCGCAGAGGGTTGTGTCCCTTGATCAGATACTCTTTGCAGTCAGTGTCAGGTTTCCGTTGGTTAAGTCATGATTCCTTCTGCTGCAATCAAACCCATGAAAATTAATATATAACAATAATCCTTCAACTCCCTTGCCAAACTGAACACAAGATAGAGCAATTCATTTACATAGACTCTAAAAGTACTTGTCTTTTCATGGACTTTCTTTGTTTTTCTTTTCAATTCAGCTTCAGTTGCTGCAAAACTAGGACCCTTGTCTGCTGAATGTATGGCAACACAAATGGCGAATGGTGATTTCAATTCAATGCGATTCAATCAAAGTTATTGTCCATCGGAAATTTTACTTCTGCTCCACATCATTTCACAAGTACATAGGACATTACAAAAAGACATAAATCGTTACATAAAAGTCTGTTTTAGTATGTGTATTTGTATGTACATCAACACTCACACACCCCTCCCCCCCACCCCCCACCCCCACCCCCACCCCCCCCACACACATGCATACACACACGCATACACACACACACACACACACACACACATACACTCACACCTCCCCCCCCCCACACACACACACACTCACCCCCCCAAACACACACACACACACACACACACACACACACACACACACACACACACACACACACACACACACATCATGCTCAACTCATGATACCGGCTGGTCATTTGCCTGACGTCAGTCTGGTGGGAACTGGTCAGTCCTGTGGCTTCCCTGACCATTCCATTACGGCGTCTGACCATCTGAACTCATCTCTGCTCTCAGTACCTGTCCCTTCTCTGTCCGTCTGTCCGTCTGTCCGTCTGTCTGTCTGTCCGTCCGTCTGTCTGTCTGTCTGTCTGTCTGTCCGTCTGTCTGTCTGTCGACAGGCTGTCTTTCTCTCGTTCATTCCACTCCCGTCTTTCTTGCTCTGCCAGTCTGTCGGTCTGTCGATCGGTCTGTCTGTCTGTCTGTCTATCTGTTGGTCATTCTTCTCTCTCTCTCTCTCTCTCTCTCTCTCTCTCTCTCTCTCTCTCTCTCTCTCTCTCGCCAAAGATACGTGGAGAATGAGGGAATACAGGCAAGAGACAAGGAGACAAAGAGAGACAGGAAAAAGATATACACTCAACAGACAGACTCAGACAGGAAAGGGGGAGCAGAAATCTATCCACTAACTGACAAAGGACACACACACACACACACACACACACACACACACACACACACACACACACACACAACACACACACACACACACACAGAGAGAGGAGAGAGAGAGAGTAGAGAGAGGAGAGAGGAGAGAGAGAGAGAGAGATTCAGATTCAGATCAGATTCA
>JAMYXO010005825.1:0-14732 GCA_033310375.1 Conus canariensis | reverse complement strand
GTTATTATAAAATTTTGGTTTGAAGAGCTCCCAGTTTGGTACGGGACTTATGGGAAAAGCACAGCAAGCTTTTTATGATTGATACCTGAATTTGTCAACAAGTGAGAAGATATGTGAGTATCGTTTTAGTGGCTCGAATGTTTTTAGCACGTTTAGGAAAGTTTTACATCAGACCTCATATCCAGTTCCGTTTGGTTAGCACTTTGAATATTTGGGAAGCAGCGAAGAATGTACTTAGCGCAGGCTAGTTCAACGATGGTCATCAAGAGGTAAGACCCCAGCTCATGGATGTTCCTAAAGCTGAAGCATGAAATGGAACACCAAGGGCTAATCTGAATGCCTTTAGAGTCTATACACTGAAGCTTTTTTAATAAGTACTTAGGAGCACTAAAAAAGACCTCTTGTGCATATGACAATTGGGAATCTAACTGAAGCAGAAGAAGATGTATTAAACTTTTTGTTTCCGGGGCACCCCAATTTGTTTGCTTATAACTTTGAGCAGGATTAAGAGATTTCTCGCTTGATTTATTATGTGTTCCAAGTGAAAAATTCCAAGAAAGATTTGACAAAAAGATGCACACCAAGGGATTTAATCTCAGAAGTGTAGCTCAATGTGGTATTATGTACTTTGAAGTTAGGAGTATTGTGAGCAGACCCACCTGCATCAAAAAACATCATACGGGATTTTTCAGCCGACAGGCATAAGCCATTATCAGACTGAATTTTCGCAATGTTGTTTAACTTTTTTTTGTTATTCTTCTAATGTAATTAACAGATTTTTTTTTGATTTTTTCTTTTTTAATGGGGGCTTTAAACCCATAAGCAATGTCTCCGAAAATTTGAACAAGTTAAATTTTTTTTTTAAAAGTATTTAGGAAATTTTAGAAAAAATTTAAAGAGAAGAGGGGCGATCACAGAGTTTGGGGGATCCCCATATCTAGAATTTTTGGATAAGAAGTATTACCATTCTTGTCTGAATACTTCTGTTGGTCAGGAATGTTTTAAAAAAATTTATAAATATGCCAGAGAGACCTATTTTTTTAAATTTTATATAAAAGCCATCATGCCAAACTTGAAAAATGCCTTGTTGATATCAAAAAATGTGGCGAGAACGTTTTGTTTTTCAGCAAAAACTGGTGTTTTAATTTGCGTGTGGTTTTTACAAAAAATCAATATAGACCTGCCCTTTCTAAAACCGGCCGGTTTGGGGGGAAATCCGTTTTTTCACAATAGTAGAAATCTGTTTAGAAAAATTTTATCCCATTATTTACGACAGGGTTTTAAGATTATAGGCGATAGCATTTGTGTTTGTCATTGATTTTCCATTCTTTAAAACGGGAACAAGATAGTTGAGTCTTTCCATATGGAAGGTATGTTCCCTTCAATCCAACATTTATTAATAATTTCATGTAGAAGTAAACACAAATTTTGTGGTATATGTTTTAACATTTCATTAGAAATGGCATCTAGACCAACAGACGTTTTCTTATTAGACAATGAAGAAATAGCAGAGTGTAATTCCTGAGAAGTAATATCAGCATTTAGATAATGATCTTATTTTCGTCGGGAAATCACCCGTACATTTCTTTGTTAGATTGGTTTTCCCTCATAGCTCTGCATTTGCTGATAAACTACAGAAGGAGCTGTTTTTGGAAAACATGTCAGCAAATGATTCTGCTTTTTGGTATGCCGAAGAATTTTTCAGCACCTATTATGATTGGATATACAGGTAAATGGATTTCCGTTTTTCATTTCATGAATTTTTTTCCAAATTTTATTGATATCTTTATGTTCACTTATTTCATTAAAACAAAATGATGACCAGTACTCGCGTTTAGCATTTTCAATTACCTTATTCCTTTGATTCTTGGCAGTTCTAACTGGTATGCTCCCTTTAACCTTTTTTACTTTTGCGTACAGTTTAAACGTGCTTTTATTTTTATCAACAGCGTTTCTGCAAGATTCTGTCCACCACACTTTACCGTGTGTTTGAGAGATTTTGATTGACTAAGAATCGGAATTGCCTCACTGGCTGCGTGCAGTAGTGAGATAGTAAAATGACTGTACATAGATTCTATGTCAGATTTATCAAAAGAATTGACATCATATGAAGATAGCACAGATTGAAATTTGGGGCCCCGTCAGCCGCTTGTAATCAAACTTTGGGATTTTATCCTTACTGTCATCTTGGCTCACTACAAATCCTCTCAGAGAAATAACTATGGGAATATGATCACTCCCTAAAGTGTTATCATAAGTTTGCCATGTACAGCTCGGGACCATTGATGGGGAGATTAAAGACAAGTCAATTGCAGATGATCTGTGACTAGGGATATCAGGCAGTCTCGTGATACTTCCATCATTTAACAGGACGAGTGGAGAGTCTATGTTCTCCACTAAACGGTTTGAGCTGACTTTCGTGCAAGTTCTATCCCAGAAAGGAGCATGCTCATTAAAGTCCCCTGCAATTAGCCATTTACTACTTTGAAAGTTTATATTATGTAGCCAGTCTGAATTGCTATCAATGACTCCTTTTGGGAAGTACACAGAGACAATGTTAAGACTAGAGAATTGTCAAAGTGAACAGAAGCTGCACAAGAATACAAGTCTGAGGTGCCAGGAGGTATAGGTGACTGAAGGGGATGGTAAAATAACTGGTCATTTATATAAATGGCTGCAGAGACTTTCTCATTGTCACCAGTTTCTTGTACCACAGGTGGGTAAAAGAAACGATCCAGCCGTGGCAAGTCGTTTTTAGTGTGTGTGTGTGTGTGTGTGGTGTGTGTGTGTGTGTGTGTTGTGTGTGTGTGTGTTTTGTGTGTGTGTGTGTGGCGCGCGCGTTTTGGTTGGGTGCTAGGAGAGTACATTAAATTGTTCGCTGTCTGAATCAGCAACATGAGTATTTACTTACTGGGGACGGATACGTTCACTACTGTGCGGAATTTGTTTTTCTCCTTTAGCTGAGACTGTTGGGGCCACTAGAACTCGACACTTGAAATGCTCTTTCACCTATGGACTTTAGGGAATAGATTTTTTTTATCGCTGCTGAAGTTTACCCACTGTTTGTGGAAGATGTGATGTGTATGTTTAGGCTTGGTACGTAAGTCGTCTGAATGAGACAAGAAATTTATATTTAAATCAAGATCGATTAAATCAAGATCAACTGTGTTCTGGTAGCTATGCTTCATTAACTATACTTTTCCAGTCCTAAAAAACTGGATTTCATGTTTGGGCCGGGCGTCTCTTGACTTGCTGTCGCAAAGTAGACCTTAGTTTCATTGCGGTGAAATGTCATATCTTGGCACAAACACATTTCTGTACTATCCACGAGGGTATTAAAGCAGCATTCCAACTAAATAGGATAACACATTTTCTTGGTCGGCACATACGTACACGTAAGTTACTCTTCACCGCCTGCATCAAAACATTCACATTAACTTGCTCGGGCCGAACGAATAGTTATTACTTGGAACCGCTTAAAAGTGTATACAGGCGTTCTTTAAAACTCAGTCGCCTCAAATCTTCTTCTCTTCTATCGAACTATGACAAAGAACTTAGCATTTTCCCTTTCAGTGTTGAATGTCGTTTCAGTAAAGTTGTCTTTACATGCGGAGTCATGAATCATTAAAAACCATGCCATTTCAAACGTTTACCAGAAATTAATCTCCATAGCAAGCGTATACTGTTTAGCCTTCTTCTTAGGAATATTTTTTATGTGATCTTTCACTTTCACTGGTGGGAATTTATTGTGGAACGGAATGCCACAATACCTGAAACACAAATCCAACTTATCTCCTTTCAGGACGGATACCACAAATACATAAGGGAATGGTTACAAACAGTATATCTTTACGTTTTGTGCTCAATGAATCGGGGAAAACGTGTTTGTATGAGTGTGTGTGAGCGTGAACTTGTGGTTCATTGGAATGTTATTGTGTCTGGATGCAGGTTTTAAACTGGCCGGTGATGATAATGCCTTTGCTGCTCTTGAGAGGATTTCTGACTCGGACCCTTCATTGTTCATGATGTGTCCCAGGTAAGTGGACCTGTTGAACATTTTCTAGCTTCTGTCCATGGACACCTATATCGGTGTTGATGGTGGTTTTGTGGCTAGCCATCAACTTGATCTTCTAGGCGCTGATTCCATGTCATATCGTGTTCATGTTTTGTCCAGTCTTTGAACCGTCTTGACCACGTTCCTCTTCACTGCCTGTCAGGCTGTCGATGTCACCTGCACATAAGAGATTTGTAATGGTTCTTCCTCCAGTGCTGAGTCTGCTGAGATGATCTTCAAGTGCATCAGTTATGGTGCCTTTCAGAAACATGTTGAACAGTTTGAAGACAGCATTGACGAACTCATCTGAAGTATGGAACCACTTTTAACTAACACCCTGCATGAGCACGGCGCGAACACTTGTTCCATTAGAGTATAGCTGATGGATGGTATTCATTAACTGTTGCAGGACGTTAAAGGTTAAGATTCGGTATGTCGACTTTAAAAAAGTGTTTATATATATATATATATATATATATTATATATATAATATATATTATATATATATATATGTATATAGTTACAGTGCATGTACTTTTACAGACTTAGTTTGTCTGTTGTATCAAAACGTGAAGACGAGTTGCATGTCGTTTCGTACTGTTTAGAACTAGGTTACCTTGGAGATTTCTTCCATACAAACATTACCGCGAAGCATGCCATATAGAACTGCGTTGATTGATGGCATCTACAAGATATAGTAATGCATAGAATTTGTCACTGTTCTTGTATAGAACACTAAAATTCAGAGAAACTGGGACTCCATAATGTGGTGCACTTTGTGTCCTTATACCCAGGCAAATATGGAATTCCCCCTTGCATTTTTAATTATGAATATTTTGTTCATGCCCCCTCCTCATGAAGTGCCATGGCTTGTCAGTGATCAAGGATTATGGTCATTGACATTGTCGCTCTGTTTCCTCTCCTCTCATCCCTTTTTACTGCGTGGCGCATTCAGATTCAGATTCAAACGGCCATTTTTCACATGCTGCCAACGTAGCAGCGCGTTTTCCTTTGATTACATTTTAGTTTGCTTCTTTCACTTCTTCTTCTTCATCTGCTCCTATTCAGCATCTCCCTCTTCTTCATTCTTCTGATCTATTCATCTTTCACTCTCCAAAGGCAAAGAGATTAATCTGTTCTGCAGCGCCCCATTCTGGGTCCGTCAGAGAGAGAGAGAGAGAGAGAGAGAGAGAGAAGAGAGAGAAGAGAGAGAGAGAGAGAGAGAGATTGAACTGCAAGCAACATCGCCAAAATAATGCTATCACAAACACGCAAACTTGCGTAGAGATGGAAAAGGAAGAAGAAGAAGAAGAAGAAGAGAGAGAGAGAGAGAGAGAGAGAGAGAGAGAGAGAGAGAGAGGAGGGGGGGGGGGGTAGAAACGCGTATTGTGTGAAGAAAACGAGGAAGGGAAATGATGTTAAGAAGGTAAAATCAGAAAGAGAGAGGCATTGATGAAGAAAAAAAAGAGAAAAGAGAAAAGAAAGATAAACGAAGGGAGGTAAACAAGTTAGGACAGACGTATGACAGTCAGACAGCGAGATAAACAGACAAGAGCAGAGACAGAGACAGACAAAAACAGAATCAGAGTGTTTTTGGAACCGACCAGCGGCCGACTCATCTCCAAACACTCCCAGCAAAGACGAGGGACTGCAGTGTGTTGGATGGAGTCATCAGACTTCAGGAAATTGCCTATCAGGACAGAAAAGAGAAAGAAAACGTTGCATCTACGTATTCCTTCTCTATGGGAAGTAACCCTGCAACTGATTCAGAGCCCTCGTCCTGGGTATAACGAGTTCCGCACCTTTCAGTAAATAGAGAAAGAATGATTGAAAAGAAAGGAATGTTGATAGATGCTGACAGATGAATAGGTAGGTACTGGGTGGTGTTGGTATGAATGGATAAGAAGAAACACACACACACACACACACACACACACAACACACACACACACACCACACACATAAAAAATGTTGTTATTTTTTTAAATATGTATGTGTGTACATCTATCTATCTGTCTATCTATCTATCTATCTATCTATCTATCTATCTATCTATCTATCCATCTATCTATCTATTCCTGTTTTCATTCTCTCAGAAACGCCCTTCCTTTTTTCCTGTTTTCTTTCTTATTGGTTTTGCCAGGTTACTATTGTAATGACATAAAGATTGTAAGCCTGCACTCAAACACACACACACACACACACACACACACGCGCGCGCGCGCGCGCGCGCGCGTACGCACGCACGCACGCACGCACGCACGCACGCAAGCACGCACGCACGCGCGCACACACACACACACACACACACACACACACACACACACACACACACACACACACATGAGACATTCAGAGACAGACAGAGTCGGAGAACGAGAGAGATTTAAACAAAGAGATAGACGAGAAAAAGGCAGAGGAAAATGAAGACTCAAAAATTTACAGAAAAAAAGAGAACGGGAGAAAGAATGGATCGAGAAAACAGAAGTAAATAAAAGACAGAAGGCCTAAGAAAAACGAAAAGGAGAGAAAGAAAGAAATGAACGTGGCGGTTCAGGATCATAATTTTCTGACCATTTAGTTTGCCTTCAGGGAAAAAAAAAAACAAAGAAAATAGAAGGACGAAGGAGAACAGACTGAAGAGAGATAGAGAGAGAGAGAGAGAGAGAGAGAGAGAGAGAGAGAGAGAGACAGACGGACAGACAGATGTTGGAGAGGAAAAGTGGAGAAGAGTAGGGGAGGGGGGGGGGGGCAAAAGGGTACGGACTCCTTGCTCAATGGAGACCATAGTCCTAACTAAAATTGGGACGGCGTATACAAACAATCCGCGAATACAAGAAATCATACATTCAAATTTTAGGTAACGTACAGATAAGAGGTTCAATTACATGTATGGAGGGGTTGGAAGAAGGGGTGGAGAGAAGGCTACGACAGAAAGACGGAGAGAGAAGGAAGGGGGAAATAGTGGTGCGTTATATATATATATATATATATATATATATATATATATATATATATATAATGCTGAACAATTAAGTAGTGGGGAAAAACAAGTGCAGGCTAACAATTCTTCAGTCATTATAGTAATGACTTGGCAAAGATTTGAACTTTTTATATATATATATATATATATATTATATATATATATGTATGTATGTATGTATGTATGTATGTATATATATATATAATATTAAGATACACACACACAACACAACACACACACACACACACACACACACACACACACAACACACACACACACAACACATCACGCATTCTACTTCCTTTTTCGTTTTCCTTAATCTTTTTTCGAGTCAT
Organism: Conus canariensis; assembly: GCA_033310375.1. Classification (NCBI taxonomy): domain Eukaryota; kingdom Metazoa; phylum Mollusca; class Gastropoda; order Neogastropoda; family Conidae; genus Conus; species Conus canariensis. The sequence continues at coordinate 7,360 of JAMYXO010005825.1, read as the reverse complement.
TAATGTACTGACGAAGAATCGTTAGCCTGCAACTTCTAAAATTGTTCAGTATATTGTTTGGTCAATCAGTGGGAGACTATTTCTCTTAGGACATCCACATAATCAATGGCTGTTCTGCACAAGTCCTAACTGCCCTCAGCACTTACGTGACTGACACTGCTCAGATTATTAAACAGAAGAGCTGACCACTCTGACTGTTGACACCTTTTGACCTCCCTTGTATCCTGAAATGGATCCTCAAACATACGGCGCAAAGATTTCCCCTTATATTTAATACACTTTAAGTCATGATTTTAGTTTTTCAGCTATTTATGTTCTTTTACAGTGCTTTCTTCTAGTTTATTCTTTTCTATCCTTCACTGGTTGCTTTGGAGTTCCGTTGGATGCCGAGTTGAAACCCCTGGCGGTGAGAATTCCACAGAATTACAGACTGTGACATATCTACCTTTCATGACGAAAGCCCAGTGCTTGGGCAATAAAAATCGTTCTGCTTACGAGACGGATTTTAGTGGTTTCCAGTTGCTGCTAGATATTCAGCTAACAAAGAGATATATGTTTATAAACTAATAATAGTTTGCCTTCCTCTGCTGCAAAATTGTTGAACGTATTATATAAGGAGAGAAGCGGGTGGACTTGTACAAAACAAAATTTGGAAAACGAGAGAGAGAGAGAGAGAGAGAGAGAGAGAGAGAGAGAGAGAGAGGGGGGGGGCGGCGACGGAGAATTACATAAATAGAAGCGTGTGTGTGTATTTTGCTTCACAAAAAATTGCACTGCAACGTAAACAGTTTTGGTATTCATCCGATTGCGATACCGCATGACATTTGTTTGCTTCTAAACAAACTGATCGGTGTGAACGGAGCAAGAAACAGACACATATGACTGAAAGAGAATCCACGAAGAAAGGCGAACAGAATTTAAAAAAAGATAAATAAAAAAAAAAGTGAATTTGGAATCACAGCTACACAGAATTGAAACATAAGAAAGAAGAAAAAAAATGATATTAGCAATCACATGTAAGTCAAAACTACTACTGCAGCAGTACAGCTCTGTTACATGTATTCGCAAGATGGATGGACCAATTACCTACCCATCCATTCCCGTCTTCTCATTATCCAATATGTACACGTCTACTCCCGTTTCTACAAACTTGTGTTGTTTTTATATTGGTCAGTTTGTTAGCAGTTATCCAATCAGACAGCCAGTGAGTTATTTCCCCATATTCCCATCCAGCAGTTCTTTATTTGCTCATTGTCAGAGACATCCGCGGCAAGCACTGAACTGTCTTTCCTCTGTGATATAACGACTGATGAGGCTCGTTAAATGTCCCTTCGTCTTTCGGCGAGCGAATCACTACGAGATTAATGGGAAGGACAAGCCACCAGAGGTTCTTTGACAATGGGATTGAACCTGGGGTCCCCGGTAATGAAAGTATCAGACGCATTTATCTGCTCGGCATCGAGACTGCCGGGATGAAATCGATGCTGGTCTCATTTTTCCACGGTAACTGCTGACTTCTCGAAAAGACTACGCCAGCGTTTCAGGTCAGGATGGAAAAGTGCGTGCGTGCGTGCGTGCGTGCGTGCGTGCTGCGTGCGTGCGTGTCGTGTGTGTGTGTGTGTGTGTGTGTGTGTGTGTGTGTGTGTTGTGTGTGTGTGTGTGTGCGATTAAAGCCCATCTGGTAATGTTTCTCGTTAACATGACTATAACGCGACGTTGAAATACTATAAACAGTTATTAAAAGAGGAGTTGTAATGGAAAAGAATCCACGAAATAAAGACAAACAAGAATAAAGAAAGAAAGAAAAAACAAACAACAGGGCATGCGAGATAACTGAGAATCAGCACAGAACAGAATACTAAATAACAACACCAGTGTGCTATCATCTGTAATCACTCCCATAATTGCTGCGGTGCAGATCTGTTTTATGTTTTTTCCTATATATAAGATACATTGTAAAGACAATCTTTCCAATATGAAATGATTTTCGTCGGTTTTGAAATGATTTTCTTCAGTGTGGATTTGACTCAACAAATCATGGAATTCAACTTGTCCAGTCGAAAGGCGGTTTATCCATTGCATGCCATATGTAGAGAATGTAAGATCGATGCTATGTCCATTATGAATATTATGCTAATACTGCACTCATGTCCTATATTCTCGTAACGTTAAACTGGGATCTTCGTATATTTCTGTCTGTACAAATTTGCATGAGATATTTTGCATGTGAAAAAAAAGATTGAAAATCAAATTCAACGGTATATTTGGAGGTATATAGATATACTATTTTACCAGTCCATGTACAAATCTGTATGTAGGCCATTTCATTTTACTATGTTTGTTTTGTTTTGTTATTCATTTAGTGAGTTAGTCATTTGTTCAGACAGTCAGATCCCATCTTCATACCCGATGGCACTGTCTTGCTAAATGGTTTCCATTCCATCTGTCTCTCTTCTCTCTGTTGCCGTATACGAGTGACAAGACCTCGTTAACAATTCCTTTGTCCTTCGGCCATCAAATCACTACAAGATGAATGGAATGGCCGAGCCGCGTGCGGTCATCTGACAATGGATCTGATCGTGGATTCTTAGCTCCTGGTAATGAGAATATCAGACGGATTGGTCTTCCAGGCATCGAGACTGCTTGGAAAGACGGCACTGGTTGAAGTCTCCATCAAAATCGGTGCCCTTCAATAGGAATACGCCCTTTCTGTTGCAGGAGTGGATAGAATAGTGCACGCGCGCTTGCTTCTGTGCGTGTGTGTGTGTGTGTGTGTGTGTGTGCGTGCGTGCGTGCGTGCGTGCGTGCGTGCGTGCGTGCGTGTGTGTGTGTGTGTGTGTGTGTGTGTGTGTGTGTAAACTGGTGGTTCTGCCAACTACGTCTACTTTACCACCCATCGTTTGCGGGCCACTGAATTCTGACTGACGTCCTCAAAATTCTAAGCATCAGAAGGCCACTCAGACAGTCAAACTGAGTACCCACGCAAAAAAAGTTAGCCACAAAGAAAACAAGAAAGAAGGAAAAAAAGAAAAAGAGACTGGAGTGAACGAAGTGGATAAGGAACAGCAGATGTATAGATGAACTTTACAATGGTTCAAGCTACTGTAATGACTGCTACAAAGGGGTGGGGCTGGGAAGCAAGAGGGGTGGGGGCAGGGGTTAATAATGGGGGGGGGGGGGGGGGGAGCTGAAATATTCGTGAGAAATAGTGAGAGACCGAGTGCGGGGTGGGTCGGGGTATTCCCATCTCAAAATCTTTAATACTGTTAACAAGCGTATTGACCTCTCTTTCCTGTGCAACCAATTCCTGGTTAGCTAATTCGCTGAAAGGAGGAGGGAAGGAAAGAGAGAGAGAGAGAGAGAGAGAGAGAGGAGAGAGAGAGAGAGAGAGAGAGAGAGAGAGAGAGAGAGAGACGATAAGAGGTGGAATCATAGGGACATGGGGAGAGAAACAGTATGCAATAGGTGGGAAGATGGCTAAGTGAGGGGTGTTCTTGGGGAGGGAGAGGAGAGGTGTCGTGTTGAATGTAAGGGGTATGGAGCGTAAGGGGGAGGAGAGGGAAGGGTGTACGGATGAGCAAGGTGAGGGAGAGATCCGGGCTTCTGAACCACCCACCCCTATCCCCTGGCTGACAAATACAGCATTTTTGGCATGTCGTCTTCTGTGCCACCGCTGAAAGAGGATCTCTTTATCTCCCTTTTGAACAACCCCTCTCTTCTCTCTCTCTCTCTCTCTCTCTCTCTCTCTCTCTCTCTCTCTGTCACATGGTCTGACACGAAACGACAGGGCGCCAGTTGTCTAACTTGCGAAAATTATTTTCGGTTTTCCTTTGACAATGCCAGTTACTGGACTTCCAGCGACTGTGGAGACAGCTCTGAACGTCCTGCTGACCGACAACGCAGTGTCAACCTAGAAAATTTAGAAGTGAAGGCAGCAACACGGTCGTCGATACTACGGCCCTGTGACAACATCAGTGCTGAATCCATCTTGAACCGAGGAACATGAGTTCAACATTACAGACGAAACCGCCCAGCCAGGTGCGACGTGATCAGGAAAGAGCGAAGCGGCAAAATAGACAACGACTTGAACAGCTTGGTGCTGATAACGGAAATACTTGTGAAGTGAATGAACTGGCCTTGTTTGACACAGAATCTTAACATCATGGTACACAGTGCACTACATAGGATGTTACTGAACACATCAAGCCTACAAATGTTGACAGCGAGCCCGACATGTCCAATGTTCAAGACGGTCTTCTGCCTTTGTACTTCTGTCAGTCTGAGTGCGACGTCGTTAACCAGGAAATCCAGCACTCCGTCATCGACCCAGGCTGTGAGCATTCTATAGACAGACCCGTGGCAAGCTTTGACACGGGAATGGTGAAGGACTATGTCGGTACTTCGACTGATCGGCAGGTTCAGAGGCAGTTGAGAGACTTGTGAGGTGACGTTAACGCGGTGACAGCCCTGACATGGCCTTTTGCGATCGGCAGGGCTGTAAGCAACATTACCATTACCAGACGGTTGAGAGATAAGCACAGAGACATGGCATTCAGCAAAGTTGTGCTTCATCAGTCAGATGGCATGGGTATGTCGCTAGGGCCACATGCCACATCTAGGGTTTGCTCTAAAACACTGTTTGAGGCGTTTTGAGGCCTACCATAAACTTGAGCCAGCATTTAATGTTGAACTGACAACTGATCGAAAGAGCAACTCCCCACCAATTATTTCCATTGTTTGGGGGCTTCTTCACCGATTACAAACAGTCTTCAAAATACATGACCCTCCCCAAACTTGACATACAATTAAGGCCTTTGCACTAATCCGTCACCCTATCTCTGCGCCAGCCTCAGGTGCACAAAATGATCCCATTCCTTTGACTTTCAATCTGTCTGCATGGAAGCACCCATGCATGGAAGCACCTTAACGGCCATCTGAAAGGAAATTAGGAGAATCAACTTTCAGACACGACAAAAATTCTCAAAACTATCTAATCCCGCCAGCCTATAAATACTCGACACCTTCAGCAAAGCCTTGGCGCAATAATTTTTGTTGTGCAGCCTCTGCGAGTCGGATGACACTGTTTTAGAATATTCATGCGATCTGTGTTCGGAAGACGACTGTGTGTTCTGGTAAGTCAAGCAGGAACACAGGAACATGTCATCGGAAGAATATGTGAAATTAGCCCACCTGCGGAAAGGAAGACGTGCCAGCAACACACAACACGCAGAGACTCAAGCACGTGCTCTACGGCGGTTGCACGCTCCCCGCGGCTTGATCCAATTCTCTCTGGGCCCTCCACTGATCAGATTATGCACACATATTACAGACATTTTGCCGTTCACGACTTGGTCATGTAATGTGAAAAAAACAAACAAACAAACAAAAAACGATTGCTATATTGCTATGTCAATGAAACAGTATGGCATTATGTCAATGTACATCACGCCGACTTGCTAATTGAGCTGTACAGCTTAATAGAACAAACTTCCTATCGTTCGCTCTCTCTCTCTCTCTCTCTCTCTCTCTCTCTCTCTCTCTCTCTCTCTCTCTCCCCTTTATGACTGTGTTTTTCACTGCTTGCCTGTTCGACTGTTTCTCTACTCATCTGTCTGTGCCAGTCTGTCTGTCGTCTGTCTGTCTGTCTGTCTGTCTGTCTGTCTGTCTCCCACACACACACATACACACACACTCTCTCTCTCTCTCTCTCTCTCTCTCTCTCTTCCTCTCTCTCTCTCTGTTTCCTTTTTTGAGTGTTAGTCTATCCTTTATTCTCTTCTGTGTGTCTGTCTAACCTGTTTTGTCTGTCTGTCTGTCTGTCTGTCTGTCTTCTCTCTCTCTCTCTCTCTCTCTCTCTCTCTGTTACTTTTTATGTTTCTGTTTCTGTCTTGATCTGTCTGTCCCTCTTTCACTGTCTCTGCCCCCCCCCCTCCTCTCTCTCTCTCTCTCTCTCTCTCTCTCTCTCTCTCTCTCCTCGTTCGCTCGCTCGCTCGCTCGCACACTTTCTGCCTACCTGTCCGCCTGTCTGTCTGTTTGTCTGTCTGTCTGCGTCTGTCTGTCTGTCTCTGTCTCTCTCTTTCCCTCTCTCTCTCTCTGTCCGTAGCACAGGCGTGCTCCTCTCTCTCTCTCTCTCACTCTGTGTGTGTGTGTGTGTGTGTGTGTGTGTGTGTGTGTGTGTGTGTGTGTACGCACGTACGACTGTATGTATTCGTATGTGAATGTGTGAGACGAGGAGTGGGATTGAGGAAGAAGGGGGGGGGGGGGGGGGGTCGTACACAGAGAGAAATTTACTAATTATGAGTACTGACAACAGCACGTATTAAAGTAACACACACACACACACACACACACACACACACACACACACACAAGAGAGAGAGAGAGAGAGAGAGAGAGAGAGAGGCATATACGTGCACAAACAAACATACATATACGCTCACGTACACACATATATTAAACCATGCACAGAAAGATACACTTACGGCAACACATGCACACGCCCATACACACACTCGTATACGAACACATGACACATAAATACACACATACACATAAAGAATCATGAACACACACACACACACACGCACACACACACCACCACGCGCGCGCGGGTTAGCATGCGCTTAAGTAGACAAAGACACAAAGACGTCAGGACAGAGTCTGGGTCGTGAGTGGACTTTGAGTTTAGGAGCATGAGACGCACGTGAAATAAGTGCTTGTGGGTGTTTGTCGTGTCGCGTGATTTTCCGTCGTCCAATCAGCGTTTGGTTTTCTGGACATACTATCCCTTCATTTGAACGTCAGTAGACGGCGCCCTTTTGCAGTGGACGGACGCTCGCACTGGAACGGTGAGTGTTTTTATCGCACTGGGCGAGGTAGACAGTGCGTTATCCACCGGTCCGGTTTTTTTTTTTTTTCAGACCTGAACTTTAGCCCTCGCGCCTTCCCCAACTGTTATATAACTATCCTCTGAAAGAGAACTTCTTTCCGTAAAAATTAAAAATGTCGAAGTAGTTGAAAAATGCCATCTTTATTTTTTCAGACATGAAATTTAGCCCCCGCGCCTTCCTCTATTCAAACCACTGTTACACAACTATCCTTTGAAAGAGAACTTCTTTCCGTAAAAATTGAAAAATGTCGAAGTAGTTGAAAAATGCCATCTGAGGTATTCATTTGGCATTTCAGGGTGTTTTTACTCAAGGGTACAATATTTTGTACACCCCTTGTCTGAATCTCCTTTAAAACGAGAGCTTTTTATGACAAATATTCAATGCCATTTGATAAAATTAATGCCACCGAATGTGCCCGTGTCAGTGTTCAATATGTTCGGCACCCTAACTGTTCTAAATGGTGGACGGAA